>WEDG01004237.1:0-49637 GCA_017591395.1 Schistocephalus solidus
GAATATGAATAGGGAGCTCAAGGGCAAAATCCTAATTCCCTCAATACAGTTACTTAAAGTGACTTAAAGCATGCCAATTACTGGGTTTATTCGCAGACATTTCAAAACCGTCAATATTAGAACCAGCCTTTATAATATTTATATCAGAACTAGTCTGGAATACTGCTCGTTTTTATTTAGCCTTCTGCATGCTAGTGAACGGAACAAGATAGAATCAGTCCATCACTCCTTTACCAAAAGAGTTTTCTGGTCAGAACACCAAAACCTGTCCTACCAACAACACTGTGAGCTTACTAATCTCGACTCGTGTTGGCTTCGTAGATTACAGACGGGTCTATATTTCTTGTTTAAACGTTTAAACCATTGTACCTTTAACCTGCTTACTACTCTGAGGCAGCTCGAACACTCTCGACGCACCAGTCATTGAGCAGTCATTTTCTTTCTTCCTTTGTCACGCACCGTTAGATGCCGACAGTTTTTTCAGTAAACACTGAAGCAATCTGGGATAAGCTACCTACAAGTATAAAAATTCAACAAAGCTATCATTTTTTAGGAGAGCTGTCACTAGTTTTCTATATTCAGGACACCTTCCACGAATTTTGCGTGCTGACTCGTCTGAAGCTTTTTTCCGTTCTGATGGCGTTCGCGGACTTTGAATCCTGTGCCAGACTTCATGCTGAGGGCAATATTGCTGGCTCCATAATCGGCTTATTCCTCATTTAACGGCGAGTACCCTTTTGTCGACATACCGACTGCTGGTGCAGAATACCGGATCCATAACGCTGAAGCTAGATGGACATCACCGTGCACCCACATTTAACCCTTCCCATCCCGAATTTTAATCACTAAATAAGCTGCAGTTTTTTTCCTGAAGTCACTTGAATGAACGATCAGGACTTTTTTCCCTGGCAGCTCGATCCTCTACAGCATATCTCTTTTTACCATGCCTGTACACAGGCAATAAATAAAAATAATACATTGCCGTACACCCCCTCCGGTTATCGGTTCATTTTAGTATTAGTCGGCTGTTTTACAAAATAGACTGAAGATCTTCCCCTTCACTGGAAAGGCGCCGCCTCAGCCACAATTGAGCATCTAAATGAATGGAAATGCCGACTCCGAGCACTTAACTCCCTACATTGCGACTGTGGAGCCAATTTGGAGAGCAACCTACTAGGTGAAGTTTGAAAACTCCTATTCATCCACAGTACTAGTAATTCACTGGCTCATTTGGAAGATAATCGCACCAATGGGCCCATTATCAACCTTCTTAAAGCCTTCGCGGAAAAAACCACCCACACGACGAAGAGGCTCGGCCAACCTTCGTGATGCTGACCTATATCGCCACCACGCACACATAAACGAACTTGGCTCTTTTTTTCATGTTCCCCGGACGCCACTTTCACATACACGCAGAGGCCAATATCCCGGAACAATCCTTAACCGCTACACATCTGAAAATTACGTGTTGGAGTTCCAGATGCTTTTGCGGATCACACAATTTGGCCCACACGCACCTAATTTGGACATCCAACAACCAGAAGGAACAAAGTTATTGACACGTGCAAGCTCTGCTCATACAATGTGGTGAACTCGTCCTACGCCATCAGGTGACTCCACCGTGGAAGGAACCGTTAAAATTTTCCACACTTGGGAGGGATCCTTTTTAGCCACGGACTTCATCTTCCCAAGCACCTTCATCAACCGCGATGCGCAGACACAGCAGGTTCCCACCTACATAGTACGCTTTGATAAAGTGAAGCCCTACAAAGGCCAAATGCCCATATTTTCCCTGAAAACTCTTTTCCTATCCTTCCCTCCAACCAAGTCCCACATTATTCTACCCCAATCCACAGGCCCTGACCACAGGACACCGTCAAATGGGGGCAGTTGTGGCGAGTTGATCTGAAGGAGACGACCGATTTGTTTAATTAGGTTGAAGTGAATAAGTCAAATTTTTCATTCCTGCCTGTTATGCACTAATGTCTCATCTCAATCTTTTCTTCATTTCACTCTAGGCCTGTGAGGACGTGGAATCAGCCTCCCTGGTGGTTGAATCCAGCACCACCCTTCCTGAGTTTTCAGATTGCATGTGATTTCTGCCTACGCTTTGTTTCTCTCATGGACTTCCTCTTCAAATGTTGCTAGAACCTCACTTTAACCTTCTTAACTTATTGTATTGTGTTTTTGTATTACCTCTCCTCCTTTTGGCATTAACAACAGTAGTTTAGGTTAATAAACTGTTTTCCGTCGCATTGTTTGCACACTTTCGTTCTTCTGTGTTGTTTATCACGAATGGCTGCGGAGAAGCACGATCAAAATGACCCTAGTCAAGGTGAAGACGAGTAAAAGAACGACTTTGAAGACCAGAAGGCTACCGAAAGCTGAGATGAGATCCCACAAGCAAGGCCCCCAAGTTCCTCGTCTAGTGTACACCACAGTTCTTAACTCTGCTTTTATGTGCATGCAGGTACATACGTGAAACCATCTTGATTTTCAAGCGCCTACCTGTTTTCGGTTCAAATCAGTATTTTCATTATACCTTCGATTTTGCCAAGGCAATTTGTTTTAGCTTTTCAATAGTGTGACGTTTGCTTCAGCGCGCAAGTTGAGCTACGGTGTAGTGTGCGTCAGCCCGTTTTGAAGCAACATGAAGGGCTTTATTAGGTTTTCAAGTCAGCAACAGCAGACTCTTCTAATGCTGTTGATTCTATTCCTATCTGGTCTTCTAGGTTGGTTTTTGTTTTAAGTGCTTATTCTGCAGCTTTTCTATGTCGCCTATTTTCCGTGTTACGCTACGAATCAATGATACACGAGTTTGATCCTTATTTCAACTACAGAACCACAAAGTACATGAGCACTGAAGGATTTTACAACTTCCACAATTGGTTTGACGATATGGCCTGGTATCCACTAGGAAGAATTATTGGTGGCACTATTTATCCAGGTAGGTTGTGTGGATGCAGTGCTCGAGTTTTATTCGACAGGCCTTATGATGACTGCAACTTTAATATACCGAATCTTCCACTTTGTGCACATAACGATTGACATTCGAAACGTCTGTGTGTTCCTGGCCCCTGCGTTCTCCAGGTATATTTTTTCATTCTTATTTTTTTCAGTTTCACTACATTTATCACTTTCATGCTGACGAAGGAGGCGACTGACACCTCATCTGCTCTGGTTGCTGCCGCCCTTATTTCAATCGTCCCTGGATACACCAGTAGATCGGTTGCTGGGTCATATGACAACGAAGGGATTGCCATTTTCTGTATGCTCCTCACGTTCTATTTTTGGGTCAAAGCCGTTAACACTGGTTCGATTCTCCTTGCCTGCATGACTGGACTAGCGTACTTTTATATGGTAAAACCGCATTTTTAACTCAAATTATTTTTAGGTTTCATCTTGGGGTGGTTACGTATTTTTGTTAAACACGATACCGCTGCATGTTTTGGCACTCATGATTTCCGACCGCTTTTCCCACCGAATTTATGTCGCCTATTCCATTGTAAGTTCGTTTGATTATGGTTCTGATTAAGGCAGTTTTACTGCATTGGAACGCTTCTGTCAATGCAAATAACGTTTGTCGGATTTTTGCCCGTCTTGTCAAGTGAACACATGGGGGTAATTTGGCGTGAATCTCACATTGATCCATTTTCAGGCACTCGGCGTTTTTGGACTTTGCCAATTGTACGCCTTTGCTCAGTACATCCAGTCCAAAACTACTCAAGAACGCTTTCGCCAGCTTCTTCGTTTTTCTGTTTCTACCATAGGGTTTGCTATCTTTATAGCAGCAACGGCATTTTATTTTTCAGGTAACCCTTCCCCTATGAACAGTGTTTTCGCATGTGCACATATATTCGGCATCATTAAAATTTTCATAACACTCATCTGTGTTGTAGGCTAACTTACGTTCCCTCTTGAATGCACATCTGCAATTTCGGGCATCCGTTCAATTTAATGAAAACTGATGAATAAAAATATAAATTATCTTACATTTTACATACTAATGCTAGCATTTTTTAATTCGAAAGCAGTTTTTAAGTTGAGTACATATTATTGTTCATACGTGTGGGTCCCTGTCTTGCTTCGATTAGGTTTTAATGCCAACTCATTTTGTGAAGTGTTGTTAATCTTCCCTCGAGTTTTTGTTTGGCTCCTCGTATTTTCCTCATAATGCTTGTCTATATATGTTTTTGAGTGTTTTTTCGCTAATTTTTTTTTCCTTAACGAATCAGGCATCATCCATAGGCAGTCATTTCCTTTAATGACTTGAACAATTTTGTCATCGAGTTTGATTTCACCTGACTCATAAAATTCGTCCGTCTGTTTCATGTTATATTTTTGCAATGGTAAGGTATTTTCTTGATGGTCAACACATGAGTCATAGTTTAACTCGAGCTCATTGCCGGGACAGATATGAACACACCGATTTTTCACCGGTCACTGGTTTTTTTTAATATTGTGTGTATCCTCTGGTAGTTGCCCAGACTTATCATTGTTGTGGCTATCTTTTCTCATCCCCCTGAATTTTTACTGGAAAATTCACCCTTTTCATAGTGCCTCCTACCGTTCACTCCACAAATTTGGAGAAAAAGCCACCTTTTTTTCAACCGTCACATCTGTTTGTGTGTTCTATGTTCCTGTTGGCACCATGCGGTACTTGAAAAAATGCTTTGCCTAGCATGTGCCTAACATTTAGGCAGCTCAAGTTGCTGGGTTCCCGTGACTGAGAATACTTAAGTAAACGGCATTTACCACATTTCATTTTGCGACTATTCTTACACTCGTTTTTTTATTAATCCAGTTAAGCTGAGGATCATTTGGATTTTGGATTTTTCCGTTGCTCTTGATCCTTCTGTTCTTAACAATTTGACCCTTACTAGGCAAAATCGCGCCCTGGACTGGACGATTTTACTCTCTGCTTGATCCAAGTTATGCCAAAAATTATCTGCCTATAATCGCATCCGTCTCCGAACATCAACCTACTGCATGGAGTTCGTACTTCTTCGATCTTCACGCCATGACAATCTTCTTCCCGGGTACTTTTTCTCATTTGAATTAATTTGACCATTGCTTTATTTCCTCACTCAAATTTGTCATGATTTTGAATTAGGCCTCATGGGCGTCTTTGGTTTCTTTTTTCTATTACCAAGGCTTGAACCATTTTTTTCAGTATTTTTCGCTTTCAAGGTTAATGATACGAAATCATTTCAGGACATTGCGATCGTTTTTTCCTTTTTCAGTGGGCCTTTACTTTTGTTTCAAAAAACTCACCGATACCTCCATCTTCCTTATTATGTATGGGATTCTCAGTCTGTATTTCTCGGTAAGTTATTCTTAACTATGGGCCGACTTCCTTTCCTTGAGATCATGCCTTTATGCCTGCATCCCGCAATTCACTTTAATCGATTGGTTTAGGGCTAATTGATCACTCGTACTTTGGGAAAACGCCTCGTCTCGCCTTGTCTAGAAGAGAGTCTTATATTATGATCGTTGTATGCTCAATGGTAGACTGCTTTCTGGTTTTCACAGACTTCATATTTCTATCTTTCACTCCCTATATTTTTTTCTAGGGCGTAATGGTCCGACTTATGCTTGTGTTGGCTCCTGTCATGTGCATCCTATCGGGCATTGCCGTCTCCAATATTTTCCGCGCATTCATTCCAAATATTGAGGACTCCAGGTCAACCTCAACTGATAATTCTGTCCAAAAGCGCCTATCCACTTCTGCCAAGTCCTCCAAGACCGTTTCTGATCCCACATATCCGTTTAAGAGTCAAGTAAGTAATGCTGTCAGTTCTGCGCTTACTAAGTTTCCCTTGACGATACAGTAACCATAAATTTAGTTTTTGTGTGCAAATAAGATTTTCAACAAGCTTTTATCCAAGAATTTACCCTCTAATTGAAAACTTTGACCACCTCTGTAGTTCTTTTGTTCCGTGTTTTTTTTTCTTGAATCAGAACTATATTTTAAGGACTCCTTTAATAGATTTTGCAAAAACCTGTAAGCTAGCTGCTATGCTGTCTGCACGTCAGGGGCATTTATTAGGCCTACCGGTAGACTTATTTTGCGTTATTCATAGCAGTTGCCCACGAATACTCCATTTAGCACCTTTATCTTCCTCTCATTATGCATCCTCTTTTTCCTGGTATTGTCGTTGACTGTACTGTATCATATTAATTCTGCCTTTGTAATACTTGCCTCATTGGTTCACCCCGTATAGTATGCCCTGCGATCATTTGCCTTGCATAGTTTCCGCATCCACTGTTGACTTATTTGTCCTGTGACACTCAATTTTAGTCATGAGCTTTCGCATTTTCATTCGTTTTTTATGTTGTCTGCTGTTTTAATCCACATAAACAGTCTCCCTCTTCAGATTATAAGCTGTGGGAATGTGTGTTGATGCTTACAAGTTCCATCTTGAGAAGCCGTTACCATTTTGTATCGGTGACGTGTCATCTAGCATGGTCCATAATTCTCACTTGATGTGCATTCGACACATGTCGATCCTCTGCATATTCCTGAGGACTTTAGAACGTGTGGCTCTTATACGTAGGACTGCGCTGTTGTGTTAGGCCTATATTGCTGGCATACAAATTTTGGCACACGTGAGGCAAATGTTTTATACCACACCGACTACCCATTATCACATGTCCATTCGACTTGGTTCCGCCTTACCACTGGTTCGCGATCGTCGAAGTAATGGATGTTTAAGCCGATGTTGTTACGCAATAGTTTCTTACTCGTCAATCCGACGTGCTCTTGAGCCATTACGGCACCTTACATATTTCTCCGAAGTTGCCAACCGATGCTATGAGCCTGTTTCTCAGGACTCATATTTAGACTGCTATCGTTCCTTAGAGAAACTTGCCGATCCGATATTCAAGTGCAATCTGACTCGTGATGGCTGAGGAACTAACTGTTTAGCTGTCCTTAACGACTGAGTCCACCGCGAGCCCCGGGGAATGAGCGTAGCACATGTCATTTCTATGTTAATTAGTTCACAATATGGCAGATTTTCGCAGCATCTACCGTACTCTAGTTTCCCTAATTTACCTTGTTCCGATGATAACGCAGTGGCAAGACTACCCGTGGGCTCGGACGCAGTGGCCGATAAAGTTAATTAACCTGTCCGCGCTTTCTACAAACGACGTGGTCCCCACAGTATGATCTGGGCTACAATAATGGTAGCTAGGACTGTGAATTTGAAGTGGTACTGACACTAGGATGGTCATGCTTACATGTTAACTCGTTTTCAGAGTTAACAAAATATAGGTGGTTAAGTACGATTAACGGACTATCGGTTGAAGTCGGTATAATACTTTCTGCCGCTCTATTAAAAATTGACATCGCCTACAATCGTCGTTGGCATTCAGTTGTTCGCAGCTTCTTTGCTCCTAATTGTGTACACTTTGGCCTTGTGTTACCTTCTTCGCGTGCCGCTGATGTTTCACTGCACCGTCGCGTTTCTTTGTCTTCTTCAGTCTGTCCCTGATAAGTTATCTCTTTCTCTGGGTGACTGGCGCAACAGTTCCAATATCTATTATCAGACCTCAAGAGCCTTTTTTGGAAAAGTTGGCATGCTAATTGACGTTCGGTATAGCTTGGTTTCTCAACCACGATACCAGTCATATCCAACTTGAAAACATCTTATTTTCCCTCTAAAAATGGAGGTGTTGATTCCAGAAAATTAGCACATCGTTAGATGAATTGGGGATTTTTATTTGCTGGCATCCAGCGATACTAGTATTGTTTGATTGCACACTGAATCACTTTTTATCTCTTTTACAAAAACGAGACACCGAAACAACTCTAGTCACGCCTTCTAGATCTAACTTAAGTCCACCTACCTCTATTTACTCCTCCATGTCATGTTTTATGCTGCTTTTACTTCCTCAGTTTGCCTACCTCGTAGTCTTTGCCGTCGTTCTTACCTTGGCAATCTACAGTCAACACTGCGTTTGGGTCACATCGAACGCTTACTCCTCGCCAAGCATAGTCATGTCCGCCCAGCGTCAAGATGGGTCCCAAGTGTTGTTTGATGACTACAGAGAAGCGTACTACTGGCTTCGTCAAAATACACCCCCGGTACGTCTGTCTTCTGACTGCCTTTGCGAGAATCCCGAGTATTTTTCCAGATTTCTGGTCGCTATATGATTTCCTGCAAGTGCTTTAGACCGAGGATCCCTGAGAAAAATGCAAGTGCTCATTTTCGCCTTGGAGTAAAGTAAATTTTGCGTAACTTTTGATATGCCATTTCTAATCTGACTGTGCGTGAACTCCTGGCTCAAACTATGGTGACTGCCAGCCGACCCGAGTTTTAATCTCGGATTCCTGTCTGCATTTGGGGCATGGCTGGTGGGTGACGGCATAAAAGCCAAAACAGCCCTTCAACTCTCTCCTGCAACACTTAGATTAATTAAAACATACTATTAACTGTTTGAAAATATGCATTTTGAATACGTCTTTCTCAACTGCATGAATAGTTTTGTAACTGAGTGTCGTGATCGTCCTGTCGGAATCGATTAGTACAACTTTCTTTCTCTCGTTGCAGAATGCGAAAATTATGTCCTGGTGGGATTATGGCTACCAGATAACGGCGATTGCTAATCGTACGGTCCTCGTAGACAACAACACCTGGAATAACACACACATCGGACGTGTTGGCCAGGCAATGGCCTCAAGTGAGGACGACGCTTACGAAATTCTGCAGGAGCTGGATGTGGACTACATTTTGGTCATTTTTGGTGGCGCTTCATCTTACTCCTCTGACGGTATGTAACTACATTCTTGCCCATCGAGCCAATCTTGCCATAAACCGAATTTTCTGAGGGGTTGTTTGCAAACCTCTCCGATGGTGTTCCCAAGAAGGTAACTTCGAATAGACTGGAGGTGGGCAGCCCGATTAAGGTCCAAGCTATCTCGTTGGCCGGAGGGCCTCTAATCTGCGACTGGTGGCATATTGTGTACAAAGGGTTATGACGCTCTTTTTCCTCCTCGTACTACTAGCACCACAACCACCACTTCTACATCTCCGATCTTTATTGTGTAGTTTCACGTAATGTCGGCAAGAGCGATAGTGACCATCAATATGCATTGTCATGTTGCTTGTTTCAGTTTCCAGCCATTCAATTAAATTTTTTTACTGCAGACATTAACAAATTCCTTTGGATGGTGCGCATCGCTGGTAGTACGGAAAATGGAAGACATATTCGCGAACATGACTACCTCAGCAAGGCTGGTGTTTATCGTGTTGACAAGGAGGGCTCAAAAACTTTCCTCAACTGTCTTCTTTATAAGCTGAGCTATTACCGTTTCTGGGAGAAGTACACTTCATCAAGTGAGTCAGTTCTCTCTGCACTTTTCGGATAGAAATTTTTTTCTGCCCCTTCATCTAAACTACACTTCGGATACATCTGTACATCTGTCGGAGACAGTCCATCCTTATTATATGTATGTTATTTTCCCTCATCTCTGTGTAGACCGGCCACCGGGCTATGATCGCGTTCGTGATGCGGAGATCGGCAACCGAGACTATGAACTGAAGACGGTGGAGGAAGCTTTCACCTCGGAGAACTGGATTGTCCGCATCTATCGTGTGAAAAAGCTCCTTAATCGTGGTCTGGCGTAAATGTTTGACAAAACGCTTGTTGTTGCCGCCTTCGGTGCCAACTTTTTACTTCATATTGCCTGACCTCCTGAATCCCATAGTAGAATGGACGCTGCGGTGTTCTATTCTATCCACCTGTTTCTTGGCCAACCTGCATGTCATTTGTAAGCTTTTCCTGCCTATTTTTAGATCTGTTTGGTGATCTCCAGTGGTAATACATTTTTTAATTTTTGTAAAAATGGTTTTAAGCTACATTGCAAAACATGTTGCTTTATCCCGCCTTCTTTCTTTAACCTTAATGTGGATTGAACCACTCAGTACTTACAAAATAGTAAGTGTTTAAATGGGCGTAACTAACAGATTATTTTTAAAATTTTACCGGTTAACACGTGGTTTTGTAAATTCTGAACAACTTGGATTGGGGAATATGCGTTTCAATTGGTTGTTAACTCAGAAAATGCCTAAAGTTCCCCTTCGGTGTTTCTAGACGGCTGTGCAAAGGTCCACAAATATGTGTGCGATAAAACTCACTTCGCCATAGCTTCATCTAGATAAGCAGAAAAGAATCATGAAATGCATACATCGGGAACCTACTAGGTGATAGATTAACAGTTTTGCAGTTCCTGACGCATTTGACGTAGATAGCAAGCCCCACTCCGGACCATAAGGGCGTAAGACTCGAGTGCAGTTCCATTTAATCATATAGTCCAGTGCTCGGCTAATTTGGGCTATGGCATCTTACTGTTGGGTTAGAATCTGGCTTTGCAAACGTCAAATGACTGAAATTTACCGATTTGGTGCTATTGTAGAGCGATGTGGGAATTCCACTGCCCTGGAGCTCCCGTATAGCGAAGGACAGGCACGAAGTGTGACGTTGGCGATTATTTCTGTCATATTGACATCAATAGGGAGCTCAAAGGCTTTGCCTATATTTTCCTTACTAAAACAGAACTGATATTTGCCATCCTCAGGCAGACGTCCCATCCTCAGGCCGGCAGGGTCTGCATTTGCACCCCTAATCCGGGTGGCAGTTGAACTGAAACCCTTAGTCGGGATAATAAATCACAAAGCCTGCCAGACGGGGAACCTCGTTTTTGAAGTGAGCAAATTTATAAGCTTGAAATTTAATGTGCACCAAATTGATTTACCCAATTGACCATGACATATTAATCGAAGTAAAAGCAATTGAATAGGGCCTTCAGATAGTTCATAGCGTTTTTTTCCCACGCTATTGCGAAAGCGTTGGCTATGTCTACTTAAATATTCAAGTTGAAAGAAAATTGTTTTTAAGTCGAGTTTGGGCACAGTTTCGATGATTACCTATGTCAAATAATAGATATCACCATTATCTGTATGTATGTGCAAAGCTTTTGTATGATGTAGCAGTTCCTTCCTGTAAGAAGAAATGGTAACTGTCAAGCGAGTATAAATACAGTTTATATTCGAGTGTGGCGGTCGTGTCCGCCCGTATGACGTCCTCTGGGAGTTCGATCTAGGCACTGTTAACTCGCTGCAAAAACGAAGGGCGACGAACATCCAGGTTGGATAAGGCTCATCGAAGATATTGCAGTTAAAATACATATGTTACTATAAACCAGTGAGTAACATAATTGGATAGAAATAAAAATGTTTTATAACAGTGGGATCTAGGCCCAGTGTCAATGTCTACTTAAATAGGGATGTCATTCACATAAAGGTCTCAATTGACGTGAGGAATCACGGAATACTTTAAGTGAATTAAGTTAAATTAATTAGGGCTCCTAGCTACTCAAATACTGTATGCTTCTATCCTATAAGGAGGTTGTGTGGATTGGAATATGGTCATTTTCGATTGAGGGCTCCCACCGAAGTACGCCTTAAAACAACGTTGGCATAAGTGATCAGGCAGCTGATTATATGTGTTTGCTGCACCTGCCTAATTAATTTGTGTTTGCTTACACCTAATTTACTTATTTGAGATTATATTCTGGCGTTAATATCACTGCAACTGACCGATAGACTGGAATTAGATGCACATATGTCGCCACCCCAGAGTAATTTGTCCCTCTGCTGGTAGGATTTATACTATTCTCTTTGGAAGTGGCGGGAGGGTTAACCTAAGAAGATATTGACAAGCTGCTGCTGCTCCACCATCCCGCCGTTTTCTGTCTACCTGTAACATTGATCCAAGCTAATATGAGGACTGATATATGGATGTAAATAGCGACGCCCTTTCCCTTTTCGAACTCATCATACTGTTACTTTTGTCACCTTCCTTCAATTTATGCCATAATACCCGGGGCACGCAATCAAGCCTAATCTTCTTCCAAATTGGGTGTCGTTTAAAACGCACCGAACTGACACTCATCGTTGGCCCTATGTTCGGTAGGGCTTCCATGTTTCCGTTCTAACCTGCTAGATTCGGACTCAGGAATGATCAACACTTAATAGGCCTTTGGAAGTGATTCGATCAAGCGCTTTTAGTTGGAATAGACAAATGAGTGATGCTGCATGGGTAAGTACCGCCGCCTCTTTTGTCTGTGTCCTAAATTCTGACATAAGATGGAACTGTCTCCTCAATTTGTCTCCTGTTACATAATTTGACCTGCTCGACCAAACACTATCACCTCTTCATGAATTTATTCTCGTACCAATCTCCAATTTTCTGGGATAGAGAACTGATTATTCCCAACCAAGAAGAAATTCAAGTTGAAGATAATCATAATTATTTAAAGCGTAATTAGATAGGTAAATGTATTCCGGGTAAGATAGTGACGTACAGTAAGTCTGAATTTCTTTCCCGTAGACGAGGAGAAGAGGAAAACTACTAGAAGGCGATTATTTAAGAAGTAAAGTCCGGCAAAACTACCTTTTTGATTATTCATCCTTAGGCCGGTGCAGTAACATAAGAGAAGGTAGAGTAGCAAAAATGCTTATAGCCCATGACCAGTAAGTAGAAGGGAGAGGGCTGTTGGCGTTCAGATGTCGGCGTTAGTTCTGGAAGGGCCTTGGGGAGAGGGGGAAGGAGCCGTCCGACAATAAGCTATGTCTGTTTCGTCACTGTAGCGCGACGTGTGAGGATGTGAGAACAAACATGCTGGGTTCATCTTGGGCAAAGGAGCATTAGCGCCGGTACAAACACATTATGCGAACACAAGGTTGGGTTGACTAACAGTATGGCCACTGCCTCCATTGTCACAAGTGTCTGG
The DNA here is from genome assembly GCA_017591395.1 of Schistocephalus solidus. Classification (NCBI taxonomy): domain Eukaryota; kingdom Metazoa; phylum Platyhelminthes; class Cestoda; order Diphyllobothriidea; family Diphyllobothriidae; genus Schistocephalus; species Schistocephalus solidus. Next base: position 12,800 of record WEDG01004237.1, read on the forward strand.
TAACGCAGGGACTTGGAGTGTCTCGCCAGCACTTCATAGGTGACTAAGATTTATTGGTTGACACCTACTCAATGGCCGTTGTCAACCAAGTGAGCCATAAATGCGCTTGACATGGACTTTCCCATATCTTTATTTAGTCAGGCAGCATGGTGCTCTCACATCCGCTTGGATAGTTGCCTAGTCGTTCGCTAAATATAACCTGTCCCAAATGAACAAATGAGGGGGTAGATGCTCATTAAAGAGGTTGGAAAGGGCAGCCCATCCACATGCGTGGACGCCGAATGGTGATCTGGGCTCTGGACGCGCAGCTACTCTACATCTGTGTGCACGGCTCCATAACAAGAATGTGGACGCAAATGACTAGGTGTGGGCCTCACTTGATGGCCAGCCAATGTCCGTATGGCGAGTTGATTGGATCACCCCTGTATTTGTGAACGGTTATGGTTATCAGGGTTGGATGTGCGCATATTCCGTTCACTTGAAAACCCTGAACACATGCTTCATGGTTCGACGCGTGTACATGCGGTGCACATGCGTTTGAGTTGCCTAAAAACTGGATAAAGTCTGTAAAATACCATTTAGGGATTACCTTTTGAATGCTAATTTGAAAAGATAAATGATAAAATATATAATATACTAACCGAATGTTACACACTACTACTACTACTACTAATAATACTACTACACACTACTAGTCTAATTTAAAAATGTAATTCGATGCCTGAGTGTCATTCCAGCGTGATGTTTTTGTGATTGGCTGTCATTGTTGCTTCACCACTGGCCGAAGGTGTGCTCTTGTTGATCTAGACGCGTTTGGGCGGATTTAACCTTGTACGAATGGCTTGTTTATGCAAGCTGGTAGAAGTCCTGAGATTTAGGTGAGCAGCCTTGCCTGCCAAGGATATGAAATATTCAGGGCGGGTCGCAATTCAAGGTAGAATAGGGGAACGGGAACCCCTACCCCCTGTAATACAGGTTGCCTGGCGCTAACTTAGAGATATGAGGGTTTGAGGTTAGAGTTTAGGTACGGTTTAGGACAGGTGAGTAGGTAGCCTTTCTCGGATTTAGGTTAAGCCCGCCTGAAAATATGGGGGTGTGGTTCCTATTCCCACGTTTTTTGTCCGTATATCAAACTCTATTAGCCTTCCAGGGTATGACAGGGAGTTAAATGCTTCCACCATTTTATTGTTCGTTGGGTCACTGTATTTCTCCATCCGGGCCTCCAAATTGGCCAGACTAATTCTACTTATTGGCTAGCGAATATACTGGAAATCAGTGTGAAAAGTGTATGGGGAAGTATAGCGAAAGTAAACCCAACCTATTGCACGAGGCTCCATACTTTTTCGACCAAGTGTGGGCATTGTGGTATTTGCGTCACATTTGAACTTGTCTAAAGGGCATTTAGGTTCTGCATTACACGCATGCTCATTGGATGCTTCCTCTTTTATTGCTTCTAGTATCTGTTTTGATTTATTTCCCGGCAAACGTTTCTATTTTGACAGTTTGACTGCCAAAAACGACGAAGTTCACCGAGAGCACCACAGAGTAGGCGCAGGACTGGGGACTTGCGCATGAAGTATTTTATGATGAGGCCGACTTTTGCAGCAACCACCACACTCCCTCGCTCCTCTCTCAACACTTTGCTCCTACGGCGAAATAATTTTGAGATGACCGGATGTGCGCGCAGTCGCTGTTCAAGCTCAACAGCCCTTCGGTGCTTGTCACACACGACCTGACCTCCACTATATATAGCAGACTTTCGTAAGTGCAGCTCGGAGCAAAGATCACTGCGAGTCCAATAAAGACCACTTTTAGGAGGATCCGGAGTAGCCTGGCTCTCAGCTCTTCAGTTGCTTAAAAATGCTCTCAAGAGGACCAGGCTATCTCATCAGTTGGCAACTTTCAGAGCTAAGACTCTTGGCAGATCACGATAGTTTTAATTGGATCTGGTTGATGGCAATGAAGAATTTTATCTTGCCTGCTGTGCTGTGATGTCCTGACAAACACAACTATTTAGTAACGCATTGTGGGCCTACGTGCATTTACGCGAGTCGTTGAATTATCGGTGTAAATAATGTGTTCTCGATAAAATTCTTCGTGCACAGCAGTTCAAACTTCAAGTCCATAAGGTGGAAAATCGGATCAATACAAGGATAACCGTCAAGGAGGCAGGACCACATTGCTCGTCAGTGACTCTGGCAGTCAGGCTGCCACACACTGGATGGTATCACTGCGCTGAAGTCGTACGTTTGTCGAGAAGCCGCCATTGCCTCAGCAGGCATGCGTGAAGGCTCATGTTAAGGCGAGTTAAATAATGCAAGCATTCAGTTACTCCGAAATAATAAATGTGATTCTTGAACCAAATCTTTCATGCAGGCATCGACGCAGACACGATAGTGTGAAGGTCGTAACCAACGGGCCCAATACTGCTCTACTAGGTGGGCTTAACCGTGGATTGAGCGCGAATTTATGTTAAGTGGAGTTGACTTTCACTGCGTCTGCCTCCTTCTCCCTATTTCCATACCCACTGCCTTTCGATGGCATTTAAAAATCGGAGAGCTCAGAGATGAACACGGGTGCAGTTACTACTAAAGCTGAACAGCCTGTTTACGCGTGCCACACACGATATGGCCCCGTCTATGCATTATCAGGCTTAATTCGGAGGATTTTGAGGATATCCTTTAAATGAGAGTGCAGTAAAGGCAGCACTAAAAAGCCATTAGAGGACGACAACCAGTTCAAATGACAGAAATATCCCAAGCCAAGACTTTTGTGCCTCGTGACAGCTGCGAGGGTGTCGCATATTTATGGTAATGCGGAAGTTGTGTTTTCATCGGGACGAGTATTCCCCCCACCCCTTCCACCCCAGATGGACCTTGCTAGGTTTTCTCTTAACTAGCCACTAGTAGCCTGTCCGAACATATCGCAGGCTGACGATAATAATCAGAGCTGTGACTGATGCAGGATGGAGGCATCCATCTGCACGCTCCGCACGTTTACTGACCTGCAATGACGACTGAAGTTCACCAAAAGCCTGAACATTCTCGTATGCTTGGCTTAGTCCGCCGTAACGACGCTTGTAAGCCGTGTCACAAGGTTTTTCCACGGGTGATATGGGAGCTTTTGGTTATAATTGGTGGATATACGCTTGTGAGAAGATTGCCTCGTTCATATATATGATTGCACGAAGAGGCGGTGGAAAAGACAATTTATTTTTGTTATTTTTTTGGGCGTTTTCATGAGTACACATGTAATCGAAGGGGCGTACGCCGTGTCCAAAGTGCCTGATACTCTGTGGGGGGGAGGGGGCAACGTGTGGAAGATTGGCGTTGGCCGAGTTTTCATGCACTGGTTTATCTGTCACATTTGGTTTGATTTGAGAGTGATCTACCAGGCTCTCAGAGTGTGGCCAAGATGACAATACATCCACATAGTGGATACTGGTTGTGATGCTGGGTGTCTTAGTGTCCTGGTGGTATTCCTGGTGTAGTGGTGTGCAGATATCAGTCAGGGCAAATTCGGATTAGAACGCCGTAGTAAGGTTATAACTGATGGGGACGGGGACTTCAGTGATGACACTAACTGTGCTAAGGGTGGTGTTTTGCAGTGCTAAAGGTAGGTTGGTCACGGTTAACTTGTGGTGAATGCAACCTTACCCGACAAATTAAATCCCTGTATTGATTGTCAATTGCCAAAGTAGGCTAAAATCAAAGTTACCTTCAATTGTACCCAGTATTACATTCGTAACCTTATTTGTTTACTTACTTGTCTTAAGGCTGTCTGTGAACTTGGGGTTGCAGTCTTATCTTCTAGATGACCAAACATGGTCAGTCCAGCATCTCTCATCACACATCGCTTTTATCACTAATGTATCACGAGGATGTAGTCTAGCAGGTGTCGGTAACGCGATGAAACGTTGCCTTATCCCGGTTTGGTGGACAGAAAGTGCTGGTGAGGTGAATATTTTGCTTTCTGCATGCCTCCAACAGAACACTGTTGACGTGACGTCCACTGACCCCCTGGATACCTAGCACTTTATATCAGGTAGGTTTTCCTATGGCTATTCGAGCGTCAAATTCCTCAAGGTCAATGAATATGTCCACTTTTACACTGCCAAGAGGAGGACGTGTGGATCTTCACGGAACATGTCCTTCACGTCGCTAGGGCTTGTCACTAAGGGGAGTAGGTGTCGGTAATTGAGGCACACGTCTCCCCATGGAGTGGGAGCGCTATATTCACAGGAGATCATTGAGTCACTGCAAGAGGCATGTCAACCGTCTCATAGTGTTGTTCTAGGTGGCGAACACGATTCCGACATCTCGCCGCACTGCGTTTGGAATCTGTCGATGTGACAGTTTGACCGTCGGTTTCGGAGAAGTCCATCGTGCATCCCACAGCAAGGTAGCGCAGGGATGGTGACATGCACGTGAATTAGATTATAGTGGCAGTAGACTTGCGCTGCATCAACCGCACTCTCTTCTTCCCCCCATCCTTGGTCATTGTCATGACAAAGTCAAGAAGACCGGGGGTGAGATAGGGCGCAAGTGGTAGGCGCGGCTGGAAAAGCCCCTAAACTTGCCACCTCACTTCCCGATTTACTTCGAATTTGATGCCCAAACTGGTCAGTCACTTGAAAATCCCATGCAAATTCCCACGCTTGTGCACTCCGACTGACGTATGGAAAAACTAATTCGAACATTGCCGTATTCCTCGGGCGTACCTCTCCTAGTTTGTTAAGTAAGCAGGGACATCAAGGAAAATGCCTAGACCCCGGAGTGAGAAGGGTCTCTGTGACCAACGCTTTACATCTACCTTCTTAAGATTTTTACCTGAAGTAATTCGGGCGAACTCAATCGCCGTTGTTCCCTCGGGAACATTTACCGTTCTAAGTGGTTTCACTTTTGTGGAATTTGGATTTTTATCCTGCTAGACATCAAAGTGGCGAAAATTTAAAAAATACAAACCTAACGAATAGCTACACTTGCTAGACGTTCCTGTCCACTAAAAGGACATTAAAACCCAGATAAATACTAGGTACCGGAAATAAATTTACCCTGCCCGGTTCTCCAACTGCCATGGTAATCAGTCAATATGCCCAAACATACCATTAGTGCAAAGTCGCTTACAGGTTTTATAAATGCACACTGCGCCCGCCGACACAAGGGTGCGGCAAAAATACCCAGGATCTCTTTCAGACTACTGACGACTCAAGTCATACGTAGCAAACGGGTCGCGACAGCGGAAATATGTGGAGTGTGTAGATGAAAAAATTCAGCGGGCAATTTTATAAATGGTTAATGTTTCGGTAGCACCTGACCGTCTTTTACAAGCTCGCGGATTCCGGGAGGCCCAAATATCAGTGGAATACACTAAACGTCAAATCTTCACCACTATGAATTATCTAATATCATTAGGCGAAAAGCTTAATAGTTTCTCGTGTCTGCAATGGTCCCTGCAGCCAGTCAATGGTAGCAAACACAACTAAAGAAGCACGCGATGGTAGTGAAGAGACCTGTCGTACCTCTTCTTTCGGGGTAAAGGCAGTATGACAATAGAGACTGGAAATGCAGTGTAAGAGTGTTACATCAGTAGTCAACTGCGTGCCCTTCCCCGCGAGTTACCAGGTTGCACGTGTGGAGCGTTTTAGGCTGAATCAGCCGAGACCTTGTTGGCAGCTAAAATAGGCATTGTAGCAACAAATATGTCCAAATAAGTGCGATAATTGCAATGTGGTTGCTAAAACTGTTCTTCCACCAGAAGCTAACTTAGGTTCGTTTATCATGGATAAACCCAACCTCCTCATGCCTGTCCAGAAGACCACGTGGTTGAGCGATGCCCTACCAGATGCGACAACATGCTTACTTACTGTACGATGGAAATCGTTTTTTGTTTTTTAAATGTCAAGATATGCAGGCTACGTGTGTAGGTCTTCGAAACGTTAGGATGATAAATAGTCGGTTACGATTGGCTCATTTCCTAGTTATGTCTAAAAGCGGTCAAACGCAGACCATTAGGCCTACTGGGTATCCGAGGGACTGGTTGCGTTACATGTTTGATTCACTTTTTATTAATTTAAGCCTCGCTGTCCACCTGGCTTGACTTTGGGGAAAAATTTCTGATAACCTATTCTTTATTGTCTTCCACAGAAGGACTGCTTAGGTACTTAAACAAATGGGTGTTCAGGAAATTGAACGCGTTGTTCTGCACTCCGTACAAAGCGATCAAATACCTTTTGGCCGTTCCTTACTATCACAGTTAATTGGGCAAATTTACTTGCGTAAATTTCTGTAGTAAAAAGACGAAATAAGTGTGGCGATTATTAACCCTTATGGGATAGATAGTAGGCTCTCATGAGAGCAGATATCTGGAAACGATGAGCCCGTACGCTAAATTCCTACAGACACTGAGGATAATCATGCAAGTGGAGGCTTTGAATCGTGTGATTTTCCCTTCATATTGTCTTATGCACTTCGGTGCACGTAAAGTGCATATAAAATCTTTGAAACAATGCAGGGTTCATATAACTCGATTGATTAACTTTAAACTATTCGATGTTTGAACTGCATAATTATTTCCAAGAACTAAAATATTGCGTTCCAAAGAATAGTTTAGGAACAGTACCAAAAAGCACACGGAAACGTCGGGATCCTCAGAAGGATGAAACCGGTCTAAGGTGCTGGCGGCAGATTGCCGAACGGTCCAAAGTGGTGACTCGTAGCAAAGTACGCGGAATTTCGGGTCTGATGCGATAAATAGTCACGGAACATGCAAAGATACTGGCCTCCAGCGTGATCACACATCAAAGTGACGAATCGACTTACTACAAAAAAGCCAAAAACCGTAGGGAGGTTAGTGATATAACAAGTGTTGTCTGTTATTCAATAAATTTTTTCCCGCTGTACGATCACAATTTTGGAAGCAGGAGGCTGTCCTCCATATTGAACTAAACGAAATCATCACCAAGAAAATCTGCATAAAGCATGCTCCAAAAAAGCGAAATTTTCAACTGCATTCTTTTTGAACTAAGAAGAAATTGTGATAAATCCGTTTTTTCCAAGGATATGAAAGCGCTGTTAATAGACGGCATCATTATTAAGCACAGGCAAACAAAAGACAACATCTAGCTGCATTGATAAGGATCAGTTTCCCACGTCAAAAGAGCAACATTCCCTAGTTGGGAAGAGAGAAAAATGGAACTCCATTTCAAATATGGCATACCAGAATAAGGTAGGGAGATATCCACATTCGAAGCTACATACTACACGAAACCATAGCCACATGAAAATTTCCACACAATCAATATCCACAGGCCGCTGTCAAATTGGATTTGTTGGTGACCTCTATCTAGCGCACTCTTGTTGAATTTTTCGACAGCCAGTGGCATTTAAGGAGACAGCTTCCGCCAAATAAAAATGAAACTACCCTTCTCTAGAATTATGATTTCTGATTAGACCTTGAACTGACAGCAGAGTTTGCGAACAAGAAGGAATGTCTGATGCTTCATTTCGAACTATTTATGAATTTTATGAAGACAGGAAATCATAGAATGCGTTCTGAAGCGACCGGGGGTATAGAGTGCACATAAACTGAAACGCAGTCAGCATATCAAAGGCCGTTGAACACGCAGCCACTTCGCGCTTAGTAGACAGAGGTCCTATGACACTACGCAGTACTGATTGATGTAGGCAAGGCCCCTCTAGTAGCTGAAAGTGGCAGGCAGTCCGTAAAGGTTAGCAGATAATATGGAGGGCAGGAGCAATGGATCCAGGGATGTTTTTGCATTTTCTATGATAGAATACATTATTACCAATTCCAGGGTTTCAGCAGACTCGCAAAACTAAAATTAATGATACCAAACTTGCCAGAAAATCGTCCCATTTTGAAAGGTAAGAAGTGGAGCAACCCAGTGCTCCAGCGCAGAAAACAGCCCCGAAAAAAAAATTGATTAACATTTTGACTCTTTACACAATAAGGTCATCTACCACTTGCCAAAGTATGTTTTTAATACAAAAGTTCAAAATTAATTATGCATGGCTTGCCGAGTTGGTTGGCTTTACATTTATACTTTGTTTATTTGCACTAATTCAGCCGTTTGTGGCTGCTTAGTGGTTGCGATAATACGGGTTTCGACTTACCCACGTAACCAGTCATCCCGCTGACGGAGGCTCTATGCGCCATGGCAAGACGACGCGTAAAGCATGGATAAACGTTTGATATCAAAGATTGAAATTTAGTACGAGAATTTCGAGGTGATACAACTACACTCTCAATATAATATTCATAGGGTTCTTAATGTTGCCTTCAGAGCACAGACTATGGTGTCCATGCCCTCCAATTTTGTAGAACTGTTTGAAAGTTGCCTCAGGGGAAGAAAAATAAATAAAGAAATAAATCATTTACTTTCGAGAAGAGATATAACATAAAATGTTTATCCTAGGGAGTTAGCTGTATTGAATTGTGAATTTTCTCCTGGAACAGTTTAGTAAGATATTCCATGAATTAGGACCCGCTGTATTGGGAAATTTCGGTTGGTATTTCGTCTGCTTCCCCTATTTTACCCCTGAACAGTTGTTGTACTGCCTTGATTTCAACTTAGAAGGGATGCGGATGATCGAGTTTGTCCTCAGTGTCCCCTTAAAAAATTCGGTTTACTACACCTTCGTAGACTGTGGACAGGTGCATGGGATTTCCTGGAATTGCGTGGTTCAGCACTCTGGGATCTGCGGCATATCCTTCAGTAAGTTAGCTGAGCAGCGGTGTAGTCTCCCTGCTTCGTTACCCATAGACTGCTTTGAGGACCGCGAAGAAATTCTTCATCTCACCCTGGTTTGCATATCCTTGAATTTCCCCAGCTTCACGAGCCTTCCAGTCATTTTGCACCTCACACAGACTGCAACTGCAGGCTACGGGATTGTAAGAATCCAGCCCTGTAAGTGGCAAAGTAATGCGCACCCTGTGTTTCTCAGAGGGCAGATTGCAGCTTTCCTCAACCTTATCATTGCAATCCTGGTGCTGGCGTCAGGCGTACCCGAGTACTTCCAGAGCACAGGAGTTGATGGCATCTGGCAGTTGACTTCAGTATATTTCAGCAACGGTATTTTTTCTCAGCATGCAATTGTTCCAGACTGAAATTCATGCACCTGCTGAAATCGAGTCGGCGTAGGTCCTATTCAATAATTCAGTATCCAATTTACCTGGTACTGGCTTATCATGCGATTGCCCCAAGAGGTGTTGTTCAAGTCTCATCTTGGAGTCGACAAGACGGTGGTTCACTCATCAGTCGACACCACACATCCCTTGCTCATCAACACGTGACGCTGAGCACACCCCTGAAAGAGGACGTAGTCGAGTAGCTGCGAGTCACTTGAACAAGGGTGCACCCATGTCGACTTCTTTCAGATGTCATGAGGACCTAGCGCTCCCTCTCAGGTACTTCATTCGCTGCCGACGTGAACACGGAAGTCACTAGGGGTGGGTAGTTTGCCGGCATGTCGCACGTTCCTTAGAAATGCGTACAGGTATTTGTGAAGCTTATCATTCAAGTACTCGAGGCTGTTTATTGAAAGGAAAACGTAAGTGCTAAAGACGGGGATGAATTAGTTTCCATGGAATGTCAGCCTAATGGTCATTAGATGATAGTTAATGGCAAGCAGGCGACAAGACCGACGTCACATGACTTCGTTCACGTTGGAAACTGGGACTCTGGCGTCTTGTCGTAAGGTCTTTAGAATGCACTCCAGAAGAAGATGTACCCTGGACCCGCCTACTCCAGTTTTCCCGATTTGGAGAAGCGGTCTCGCCGAGAGTTTAAGCTAACCAGTTCTCGAGACACCAAAGGATTGCGATGGAATTTACCCAAATCGAGTGAACATTACAAGGTTTCCGGTTGAGCAGTTTTATCCTGGTAGCTTGTTGGAAGACAAGGGGATGGAGGGTGAAGATACTTTTTGTATGTTGTTTCAACCGAATTTTTTCGGAGCTCATAAACAAAGATTCGATTGCCAGCAACTTATCTTATCCACAGGTCTAAGGGTACTTATGCCAGACTTTTCCCTCGAGAAAGGGTGAACAGTGCCTCCCAAATACAGATACCGAACTATCTTGGATGGTTGATGAATTCCACTTTTTATGATTTTTTGCAGTGGCAGGACAACCCGAAGTAGCTCGGATCGCCTACGACATCGCACGTCGCCTTCCCCCGTATACAGAGGGAGAATGGGGAGTAGTTCAGTGATAGGGGAGCCAAAAATACGCGGGACACCCTAATAGGGTTTTGTTTGTCGGGGTTTTTCTGTCGTGTGGAGCATGGCTTCATGAAGCCACATATGAACTATTCACCAGATTTACCAATATGCTTGGCGCGGACCGTCAATATATTGCTTCTTAGCACTCATCACCATCATAGGCATGCTTGCACTGGCCGGATGGGGTGGTGTCGCATGCGTGGCAGTTACTGGCAGTGTATCTATGACAGTATAATATAATGCAACTTTCATCTAACCACATCGATGAACCTGTGTGACTGTAGAGCTGCAAAATGGATCCCCACCCATGGTATCGCTTACGCCTTGTGACGTCCCATGCACCCCAGAACGCAGCCTACACATTGCAGCAAGGATATTTCCCGGAACTAACAACGCCACCTATGGTGATGGATATTTCCTGCATTCCGTAGTATGGAAAACCGAAAAACGGCAAGAAATGGTTTAATTTCACGCTGCATTCATATTATTTATTAAGCATTCATTTTTACATCTAAGTGCACCCTTTTAAAGCCTAGTAGTTATTAGCCAAAAATGAGGGTTTCCGATTTTGTTGATTTTTGTTGAAATATATCAGTAGTGATCGGCTCATTAGCACGTTGAAGTAAATCTTATTTTAACTGAAGTAGTTAATTTTTCCTTATTAATTTTTGGCGCTGCACTGGGAAAAAAATGTGATTTAATCAAAATTGCTGTGAGCGTTAAGAGTGCTCATGTATGTGCCCGATAGAGCCCTTCTTGTGTCCTGCTAAATCGACCGATCAAGAATCTAGGATTGAGACATATTACAGGAACGCAGTACAAATTCCGAAGCTACCATGGAACCATATAATTGATCCTCATAGCCATCAAATTGGCATTCGGCAAAGTGAAGCACAATGAACTCTGGATAACCATGTTAAAATATGGATGTCCTTAACTTTTTACCCAAAATGGTAAGGTTACTAAAAGACGGGATGATGGCTCGAGTCACGGACAACGAAACAATGTCTCAAGCACTCTTGGGGACTGATGGAGTGAAGCAGGACTGCATAAACTATTTGCCCTCTTTAGTCTCCTGTTCTCCGCTACGCTGATTGACACTTACCGTGCGTAGCGACCAGGGCTCGGCATAAATTACCAAACCGACGAAAGGCTGCGCAACATCCGTCAGCTGGAAGCAACTCTGAGGGTATCCTACGCCAGCGAGCACGACCTATTGCTCGCGGATAACTGTGCGATAAACGCCACAGCGGAGTTTGGGCCCCTTCGACGTCGGTTGCTCCAACTTCGAATTAACCATCCACACAGGTACCTATCGGCGCTAAAGGCTAGATACTCGTAAGTTGAAAGTAAGCTTTCAAGAAACATCAAGATCAACGGCGAAATCGTAAGATCACCGAAGTTAGCAATGCGTTCGGCTGGCTAATGCATTCCATCACGAACTGTCGTGGCATCCTATTTAACGCAAAACTGAGGAGCCACGGGGCTGCTGTCCTGATAATGCTCTGGTATGGGTTTGAGACGTGGGCAGTTTATAAAAGCCAAGCACGAAGGCTCACCCACTTTCATCTCAGCTGCCTCCGAAGAATGTCGAAGGTGTAATGACAGTGTAGTGATCAGACTCCAAGCGCATGTTGCAACGTTGAACCTCTCACAACTACATGAAGGTACGCATCAGCAGCTGTCTGGTCCTCGACAATCCTGGCTGTCCAAACCGGCCAATCCTCTTCAAGGCTAACTCACAAATGACCTCGCTGGATGCCCTTTTTATGACTCCGCACGGTGTCACACTTGGGACACCGCAGCCGCGGCGGCCGGACGTGCCCTCATCCGGCATTCAACTTCTTCCAACCCTTTTTCCAGTAGTTCTGTGCAAAATACGCTACCTTACCAATGGGCGTCGCACTTCTTTTCTTCTCATATGGAACCTTACATACAGGTCGGAGCGGTTAGGGTCTTCTCTAAACACTTAAGCTGCTACGATAACAGGAAAGGATACCAGACAGGGAATTTAGATAGAACCGGCGTCCTCAATATCTACGTCATTCTGGGTGATATACAACTGCGATCAAGCTGCCACTTCTTGAGGATGGACAATGAGCGCCCGCTCAAGCGATGTAGCCATGGGTGGTCACAGACAAGACGGATTAGACACTGACGAGCTCTCTCAAGCAGCTGAAAAGCAACTTGCAGATTTGGGCAGACTACTCTTAAGCTCGATAGATACGGTGCATTGCCGCAACGAGTGGAACCACCTTATCTAAAGTCATTCGAAGAGCCGTTAGCAGGGCTAAAAGTGAAACCCACAAGCGCTAGGAAACAATCACATCAGCACTTACAGCTGCCATCGTTTCCAAGCTGTCAAGCGACGTTCCGCATATGGATTGGCCTTGTTGGACATCTGCGGACCCAGTATACTGTCGACATGACCAAAAAGTCTCTTATCTCATAAAAGATCACTTATCCCGCCATCACTAGCAATATCAAATGAGAGGAGTAATAATAGCCTGCGAAACATTACTGCAACGATGTGAATTCAATTCCAACCGGCAGAATTGCAATTGCACCGTCTTTTCATGTACAGGGCTGGCCGGTCACTTGTGAATCAACTGAAGAGCACCGGTTAACCAATGCCTACAGTTGCGTTATACGCCTGTCACATGCACCTCGTCTGTTAAAAATGCCCAAGGACACTTAGACACCGCATGGGTCCAGTTGGTTATATGCGTATCCATGAATACGAAATTGACGGCAACATCATTACAAAAAATCCACCTCTTACACCTGAATTATTTTCTACCATCAATACTATCAACTCCATCGCTGGCAATGACATTGCCACACTGCCATCTCAATAACTACAGACCCATCCTGTCCTTACTGCCACTGTACATGTATTGACCTGATCGGACAATTGCGAAGCCATTGCAATAGGGTTGACTTACCAGCAGCAAGAGCCCCAATCTACATCTGCCGGAACCGATTCCCGTGTCCAAACTGTCTAAGAACATTTAGTCATCAGCTTGGCCTATTTGGCCATATGCATCCCCATGAAAATATTTATTGCAATGGTAGGCAGGTGCAAGTTCTAAATGATCGAAAAAACGCAAAACCCCAATCGGAAATCAGGAAAATTTGATTGGTTTGGACGGGCTTATATTGGGAGAGAAGGGCTACAGGAAGGTCTGCAGGCAGTTGCTACAAGCATTCTCTTCAGGCGCGTACGTGTACGTTTCCGCCATTAAGACTCCTAGACCCTAGTGCGTTTTCGACTTTGCTCTGTGTCGTCGGCAGCCAATCAGTGAATGACATAACTTGGTGGACTCTGAGCTCTCACGAAGCTAATGCGAAGCCTTGCTACGTCCTAGCACAGGAACGACCGGAAACGTGAGGCGGACAGGAAGGTGTGAGTAAATGATCACGCAGGTGAACATGAGTTCGGACTGTCGCATATTCGCTAAAATCGCACTCCAGAACCCATCATCACTTTACCCTACCGTCCTTACACACAGACACATCCCTAGGCCACAGATGAACTTCTCCAGACTATGCACCGCACCGGGTACAAATCATACCTCTTTCCGGCAGCTAGCATGTGAGCTGCTTCGCCAGCGCCGGTATGGCCGACGCGTCACATATAAGAACATGGAAATCTCATTGAGGAAGCAGCATACTCTCTGAGCTACCCTGATAAATCGTGTGATCAAATTCTGTGCGGCAGAAACAGACGAAATGTATAAGTTTGTCAGTCAATGCGTCTAAGGTAATCACCAGGCAGCTGAAAAGCTCGGACAGTCGACCGATGAATGGACGAGGGAAGATAGATTAAGGTCGATACTAGCAAATCCTTTCACGCACTCATTACTATAATGCAACTGATAAGCACCGATCTTTCATGATGCGCTAAAAGCCGTGGTTTGGAAGGTTTCAAGCTGACAAGATTACTCAGTCCCCCCAGTTTGTACAGCGTGTTTATATGGGTAACTGACTGACCATCTGAGGTAGGCCACAATGGCTTTTTCTTAAGAAGGATTCTATGGCACTCTCACGCACGTGAGATCTGAGGCACGTTTTTGAACGCCTGGCAGAGTTTATGGGGATCATGGTCTCTTATTCACAGGTATACGAGCTGTCTTACGCTGTGGGCAACTACTTTCGAACGCAACACTCTTTGTCCTAAAATTGTGTTGTTATTGGAGCCTGGTGGGTGAGGTGGGAGGAAGTACAACAGATGCTACACAAATCTGCTATCCCTATAACGTGACAGTTCGATCGTCGATTCCGACGAGGTCCACCATGTGCTCCACAGCATGGTGCAGTGACGGTGACTTGCGCGTGGATTAGTTTGAAGTGATAGGAGACTTGCGCTGCAACTACTGAACTCTCTCTCTCTCTTCCCTCACCCATCTGTGTTCTGTGTTAGGACAGAGTCAAAAAGACCGGAGGCGCGGTCGGGCGCAGATGGCTCGCACCACATTTGGCTCGGATCCCACGGAGTTGGAGTACTAGCAGCTGATGTACATATTGGCGTCGTCTACGCGTATCACGTACATGACCTGGTCTCCAAGCACAAGCATCGGATTGCACGTACAAGGGGGTTGAGCGGCTCGCATCTCACATGTGTGGGCGTGCCAGAGGTCACGCTAAGAAGGGGAAATTGCAGCCTGACTCTCAGACCACCAGTTGGCTACTCCACACAAAGACACTAGAATGACTGTGAGGTCTTAGTGTAGTTATAATTTGGCAACCTTCCAAGCTACGGCGCATTGTGCACCGTGAAAATCTTTGGCTCGGATTACGCATGCAGCAGGGAGCCACATAATGAAGGAGCCCAGGATCGTTCTTCTCTCTCGGTGAGAAGTGCTGGTTGAAAATACAAGAGGATCTGGGTGGCAGCTCAAATCCCAACTCACAGAGCCTAGGCCTCCGTACCACACACCAAATCACTATAAACTAATCCACACGCAAGTCAACGGTGCAGCGCCAACTGAAGTGGACACAGGTGGATTTTTAGAATAAATTTTCTTCGCCTAGTCTTTATTCTTATTGTAAAAAACTAAACGTTAGCACAGGGGGATAAAAAACCTGCCTTGCAGAAACCCAACAGAACACACGCAACCCTGCACATACTTGGGGTTGAAAACAGCATTGGAAGCAACTTTATCCAAAGTACTCCGAATCCTACTGCAACTTCAGGTAAACCTGAAGATGAGGGATTGAAACAATTGCAAATGTACAAAACAATAGTTATATTTTTGATAGGAGCACAAATTCTCTCAAGATCCTAGTCCTCACGTGGACAAACAGAAGGGAACAGACGAGTTCCAGGATGCCGTACAAAAGGAGAACCAAAGTGCTCAGGAAAGCTGCAAACACGACGCGAGTACTTAACTTAAACAGCGACCACCTGATCACTCACGAACGCAGTGACGTGAGGTCACTATACCGGCGCTTTGAGGCACATTGCATTGAAACTGAACAGATGGTTGCGGAATTATAATATCTTCGACAAGTTCTGAGGGCAATCGGCTACCGGTGCAAATTTGTCAACCAGTGCATATGCAAACGGCACGAGAGACCAAATCCGACCAGTTCTAAACTTTTGTGAGTTCTTCCGTATGCGATCTCCAGCGGTGATCGCAAAAGCTGCTAATTATAGTACGCCCGTGGTCGCGTGGTCACTGCGTACATCTCGTGCCTCTGTAACTCTTAGCTCCGATTGTTCCTGCTGATGGGTTCGCATGAGAATCCGAAACTTCAAACTAATAAGGCAGTTTAAACAAACCTTACTATTTTAAAGTTGCGCAAATTCTCATTAAAAGATTCAAAAGACGACTTGGCGAGCATACGCATGGCTTTGGATAACTTCTCTTCAGGCCAGTACAGTTATAGGGAAACGTTGGAACGCAGTAGAAATTGAAAACATGAAATAGATAATGTTCATCCGTTTGTGTGGGTTATCTGAGAAATGTGCATAGAGGGAGGATGATAAGAGACAGTGTGATAGGCGGCAGTAAGTGTTTGGTAGAGCCGTTCTAGGAGAAGGTGGAGGACAGAGATGGCGCAGGGGATGCATGCAGTTAAGCGACCATTGGCCAAGCTAAGCGCGGAGCTTGTACGAGGTTCTTTTGTGCGCACAAGACCGGATTCTTCAACCTAATGGCAGTCGCTTCTGCTGCTGCTAGTAGACGTTGACCCAGTGGACTGGGGTGGTTTGGTGGGACCTTATAAATTACACCGAAAGCTTCGCTGGGGTTCACACTATGCCCGGTGTCAACAAGATGTGCAAGGATGGCACTTTTTATGCTCTTGACTTCCCCATGCTGGGATGTGTTCTTTTATTCTTTCGGATAAGCACCGACTCGTGCGACCAATATAACCTGCTCTGCCCTCTCCATTCCCCTACAACGGCTCTACCAAACACTCACTGTTGCTTATCATCCTCCCCCTATGCACACCTCTCAGACAACCCACACAAACGGACGAATATTATCGATTTCATGTTTAAAATTTTTACTACGTTCGAACGTTTCTCTATGACTGTACTAGCCTGAAGAGAAGTTAGCGAAAGCCATGCGTATGCTCGCCAAATCGTCTTTTAGTCTAAATATGCTAAGAGCTCAACAGCATTGCTGTTTTTATTTAAAAGTAAAGTTGGAGTAATGCTAACAGCTTTGCCAGATGCTATTTTGTGTTTACCATCTGACGTTTACTTATGCGTCCAATTACCATCTTGAATAAAATATCTTGAATTTCGGTATACATTAATACCATACTTTCAAGTGTGGCAGTCTAAGTGCAGGTCCATTTTAGGAAAAAAAGTCTCAGTTATCAACTCGACTTTAAAACGTCACTGAAAACTAATTTCATTGAATAGTTTTGGAATATGCTGAAGATTTGGTAGCCTTCATTGCAACTACTTAAGAGTTGGGATTCAGATTCACTCGGACCATATGCCCCAATTTTTCTCAAGAGTTTATAAATTTGTTCCATCTTCCGAGTAGTTCCCTATTTTCCTGCATTCCAGAGAATAGTAAAACGGTATACATGTAGTCTTATAAATACCCAGATAATGACAGGAACTTTCACATATTCTCTACCTACAGAACTTCAAAGGAGGTTCAAGGAACATTGCTGTTCATTGTAACTTTCTCACCTCTCTCTCTCTCTCTCTCTCTCTCTCTCTCTCTCTCTCTCTCTCTCTCTCTCTCTCTCTCTCTCTCTCTCTCTCTCTCTCTCTCTCTCTCTCTCTCTCTCTCTCTCTCTCTCTCTCTCTCTCTCTAATAAGGGTTGAGCCAAACTGGAATTGACGGGGGTACGACCCAACCCGAGAGGTGGGTCCTTCTTTATCTTCAACCCAACCGATTAATACTACGGAAAAATTTTGCCATACATAGAGGGTGGGTAGATTTCTTACGTGCATGTTAACTATATTGAGCCGGTTTTCAAGGAATGGGCCACCTGTTGATATCCCAGACACTGGCTCCACCGTACGAATGGGGACGGAGCCAAGTGGTGGAGTCAGCGGCTGGGATTTCGACAGGTGGTTCAACGCATTACAGTCCTCAGAAGAAAAATAGCACAATGTAGTCTACTTGTAGGCCAGAAGCGTACACAAACGTTTTATACTGCGGAAGTCTTCAGTATTATAAATCGGGTGTGCTAAAAGTAAAATACGACTGGCCCCGTTCATCTGAGTTTGATTAAGCCATTAGGCAAGGGACGTGTGCTAGCAGGGCTGGACTGAGATATGCAAATATGATTGGCTTATACCATCTAGAATTATTTGCTGAAGGCAAAAACTTCATTGAATAATGCTAATCTTATCTGTGCGTCAGATATGCCGTGCCTTTCGATCGCTATATCTTGCGATGCGGATTGGTATATGACCAACCTTGCAGAAATATAAGTAGTAGTTTCAACCTTTGTGCAGAGTTTACCATGGGAGATGAGTTGAGGGCTTAAACACGTCAGATCATGATAACCTGTAGGAGCATGATCCGCCGACGCTGCGGTTATATCGGGAACATACCTTTGCCCAGAGAAAAGGAGAAGCACGCCGCAAAAGCAATGCAAATTCAACCGGTGGAGTTGTGACGTGACGACAAACACCGAGACACACTTATTGGCTTGTGATGCGTGTGACTCTGACTTTGTCTTGACCTTAATTGCTATTTCAATCTTCATCCTTTGGTCGCAGCTGGACATGGCTAAGATTCATGCCGAAAAACACGAAGACAACGGCTGACATGGTGAAGCAAATGCTGCATCTGACTTCTGTTCATTCAATACATTGCCTGTCAGCGTAAAGTTCTATCATACTGTTTGACGTTTACTTTTGGAAACTGTTTGTTGTTGACCATAACACCGACATATTTGCAATTCCCAGTTTGGTTCTATGTAATTTTAATCTGAAAAATGCGTCTTACATACGAATTAACTGGATGTTTTTTCATTAGAAGAAGAGAACATAAAATTGTTTTTTTCCGATTATTTCGTATCGTCCGTGATCTTTTGTCCACTTAACCACGAAAGATGGCGTTCGAAGGAGCCTGCCGAGGGTGAAAGAACACCAGGCCCCAAACACTCGACTCATGAATCCATGATCCAGTAAGGACAATAAAGATGTCTTGCAAAGGTGTTGAAACTCACTATTTTTATTTGATCACAAGGAAAAAGCATATGCTTCTTTTGTATACTGTATCATGTGGTAATCGTTCGTCCCTCTGCCAGCCTTCTGGAGTGTAGTGAGCGAACTCGTAAATTAGCAGAATTAAGTGCGTTTTGCTCTGCAATCATAGCAGTCTGAGTACCAAAGTCTGCATATGTGTTTTGCCCCACCGGTCGAAGCTTAATTAACTGCTGCTGGCGAAACCCACTGTGCATCCCCCCTTCGGTACGGGAAAGCTTATGATCAGTAACCGGGTAAGAATCCATAAATGAAATCCCTTCTTCACCCGCTCCCCAACCAACACCACTGACGCCAATCACTTGGTTAACAAAACTGTTCCTTTTGTGCAAAAAATTACAAAACGCTGTTTCTGCCCTTTGCCCTGTCTCTAAGTCCAGCATGGACTAAACGGAATGGAGCGTTAAACATAGTAACTGCGGAACGCCGACTGACGTACACCCTCACCACCTTCCACCAACACTGCTTCTTTGTCCATCAGAACTCCTGTCCTGGACCTATTCTGTTTACTTCTCGTCCATGGAAGTCCCGGTCATAACTCAGGCGGATAGTATTCCATCTTTGTATCCTCTTGACCGTGTACTGTGGCACACCGCGATTCGTGCCCAGTGAAAACTTTAATGGCTGTGGATCCCGGCGGAGGACAAATTTTTCCCGTAAATGAATCGATAAACTTCCTGTACCACATAAATGAGTGGCAATGCTTCTTGCAGAGAGGTCCGTTTAATTATGGCTTTAAACTGTGTAGTTCCCGCACCTTATTGGCCCTTTCCCATTCTTGAATGCAATAACGCCCGGCCTCGCCAACGACAATCCTAGGCAGTGGATCTCTTTTCAAAGGAATCTCCTCTTTTTTCCATGTTGATTTTAGACCATAATCAATGAGATTTCTCACGACCTTATCCAGCCTTCGGAGCAGTTCCTTGTCCGTTCGGCCAATGACAAAAATGTCATCCAAGCAGGAAACGGTCTGGGTTACATTCACAAGCATTGTGTCCATAAATTGCTCGAATATGCTTGGCACCGTTTTGACGCCATAGTTGAGACGAGTATAGTTGAGAAAACCTTTACGCGGATTAACGGTCAGGATCTTCGGCACTGCCTCATCGACTGGTATATGCAAGTATGCTTTCGAGTAATCAGTCCTTTGAAAACCCTTCCCCTCAAAATCGGGGCAGCCAATGCAAATAATGCCATTCTGCTGTAACCGTTAAGGTTCCTCATTGACCGCTGCTTGTACTGCGAACGGGATGCCTCGGCATTACCTGAAGACGGACTTCTTCCCAGACTTCACCCTCCCGCTTACCTTTGTTTTTGTCCACGTTCCGACCGAATTCTCCATCCTTTCGGCATGTTTCTTCAGATATTTTTCTGCGACGCTTACAGCGCAGCATATCTTCTTGAACGGCCGACTCCAGAGACCCAACTGGGAGACGGTCTTGTTACCAAGCCGACCGTTTTCGGACTTTGAGCCACAAATGTCTGACAGGCAGGTGCTGCTCTTGAAAACGATAGTCCCCTGAAGGACCTCTTTAAACTGCATTGGCATATTATTTGATGCTCATGCACGTACAACAGGTGATTTCACGTGCTTGTGCGTACTATCCAGAGATCTGAAGTTGTGTCAACCTGTAGTGTGGTGGGTTCTGCCTCAATGCTGAAGGTCAGGTCTTTCATATCTTCGCAGCTAAGCACTTGCGAATCGTGCTGGGCGATCGCATTACATCTCTATCTTGAACTCGCATGTTTCGCGCGACAGTGTCGCTTTGTGACCCACTCGAGAACACTGGTAGCACCTTCTCGTGAGATACGGACAGTTTGACACAAAGTGCCACCTGCCACCCTATCATCAAGCTGTCTTTAGTTTCCGTGGACAACTAAAGTTCTCCTTGGCTTTGTTCGCTTTCGTGTAAAACACCTGCACAGGTTGGCTGTGTGCGTCAAAGATCAGCCTGGTATCGTTTTTTATTCATGATGCGGATACGCTCCTCTACTTGTACCGTCATTTTGTCTGTCTGATCTGGCTGAGCAAGCAAACGTATACGAATGTCAGCGCCCCCGGCATCTCATTGCAAGTCACCTGGCCAAACTCCGAGCACGAGCATTGGTCGAAAACAAATCAGGTCTTTCGTTGCTCTCTGTTTCAGTTTCCTGATAAACCTTCCCAGAATGACGCCAACATGTCTTTCCTCTGCAGTTTGCCTTCGAAAACCTCGAGGTGACAGTGAATAGGAGGCATATTTTCGGTATTTGTTGGTGGCGCAGAAGCAGATCACGGGGTTGCCGAGCAGCGCCGATGTATGATAACTTGCCTGGTAAATGTACGTTGGGTGAAGTAGCAATATTTCCCGGCTAAAAGCGTTTCCAACGTAGCGCAAATAACCCCACACTCCAGATGTAGTCCTGAAGATACCCTTAGCAAAAACTGGAAGAACTGTGGATTGGAGCCGCTTGATCAGGCCAGTCAAGCCTCTCGGCGACCGTTCGGAGCACTATGCTCTGTTTGCAATGGACGCCTCTTTGTTTAGATCAGCGGCGCAAAAAAATTTTGTGTACACCGGCTATTTTAAGGTCAAAGTGGGAGGCTTTGCAAGTGCCATCAGGAATGTTTTTCCTAACAGAAGCGAAGACGAGATAATCAAGAAGAAGTAATGAAGAAGGAGACATAATCACTGGAACAAGAGCTTTAATAGCCTGACGTTTCGGATTCTCTTTTCTTCAGAGACAGTCGAACAAAAGGGTAATATGGAGCGCAAGGAGTGCAGTATTTATAGGGCATGATTGCCGGCCATATTTGGCAGCCCTTGTGGTCCTCGCTAGGGGTCGTAGTTGATGCACTGATGGCTTGTCGGTCGAGTCCGTAATGGTCGTGATGTCACCACCGTCGTCGACCCTTGGTGTGACGACTACTCGGCAAATTGGCCCACTGTCACCCGGACGGTTGGTTGCCCTCATCCTCCCCACGTGTCCAGTAATTTTGCCCAGGAAATCGCAACACAGAAGATCGAGGCGAAAGAACAATAAGCTTGTTAATTTACTATGGGCCACATAATTTATGACCCCTTATGATGCCCTATAAATACTGCACCCTTTGTGTCCCACAGTAAACTTTTGTGCGGCTGTCTCCAAAGATGGTTTTGAGAGGGAATCCGAAACGTCAGGCTGATAAACCTCTTGTTCCAGTGATCGTGTCTCCTTCTTTATGATGTTCCTCCTGTTCACCAACCTAGGGCGGTAAGTGGCCTGAGCAGATGAGGTAGTCCTCTTCACTTTGGCACCGATAACTACTCTCGTCAAAGGCATATGCGGGGTCTGACACGGTTAGCTTTACGTTTACCCACGTTACAAACATATCAATGTTTGTCGCTCGGCTACAAAGCATAGGGGTAAGTGCTGAAAGTATCACAGGACCTTATTGAACAAAAACCAGCGCCTGATTAACAGCCCTACTGCAAACGGGGTTTAGGTTCTGTAAACATTGCTCATTACTAAAACTAAAATGTGCTTTCTGGACATAAGTAAGCAGGTGCTAGTTTGGGGACTGTTTGCTTGTCGTTGACGTTCCGAGAATATAACCTCTTTTATCCTTGTAATGATAAGTGTACCGTGCCTCCTAGCTTACGTGTTAAAGCACTGGATTCAAATGACTGGCAAAGAAATGACCTGCGCTAGGTCGACTTCGACATGCACCCGAAGTTGGGCTACTGAACGATGCCTAATGTCAGGTTAGTCCGCAAACTGAAGGTATGATCACGGTGGAGACGGATTGGAAGTGTGTCCGTAGTTCTGAGGGTTATCCTATGCGGCCTGGCTGCGTCCATACTGCGGTGGATAATTAAACGTTAACCACTCTTGGTAGACATCTGGTGGATTCTAGATTGTTGGCTTAGGAAGTCCTACTTAGGCAGTCAACTTACTGTATCAGAATTGCTGCCTTCCATCCATTCCAGTAGGCTTGGCGGTTCCCTTGACCCAGGTGTGATTAAACTCACGACTCCCATTGGGGCCTCTCAGCTCAAGTGACTACAGCGTTGGCTGTACTAAAGCTTTCACCTTGCTGTCGTAGGTTTGAATCCCACTAAGGTTACCGATTTTTTCACAACTGGATCAAAAGAATTACTCAAATTTGTCAAAACCCTTAATTACCTTAATAAGCATTCGACAAAGCCGATTTACGATGGAAAAGTGCCGTCAGGGAACGTGATAAAAGTTTGACATCGAGTAAAATGGGCCCGCACACAAAATACCAATCTGCACACGGAGGGTGGGTGTTGACAGAATTAGTCCACGGTTTGTGCACTCATACATTTTACAGAACATTACCGTAACAGCGGTGGTGATTCGCTGAATAATATTAAGCAGAATGATGCAAGGAGCAATGGGTTCGTCTTGGCATACTTGGTGCTACTGTCTTTACAGTCGTGGTAAGCACTGCCTGGCAGGGAGTGCTGGGTCCCCACGGTCTCGGTAGCTTTAACGATAATGCCCTCCTTCTTCTGCGCACGCGTGCGGAACACCGTCTCCTGCTGACAAACACCTTCTTCCGCCTTCCGACGCGGAAGAAGGTCAAGTGGACGCACCCTCGGTCGCGGCGCTGGCATCTGCTGGACTATGTTCTCGTCCGGAGGCGAGATCGACAGGACGTGCTGGTAACCAAGGCGATCCGCGATGCCGATGGTTGGACAGATCACCCCCTCGTCATCTCCCAGATGAGGCTCCGACTGCAACCCCGATGAAGGTCCCAAGGTAAGAGGCCGCCAGGTAAGTTAAATAATATTTTATTAAATTTGTCTGATCACTGTTTTTATTTCAGCAACCAAATAACCGAGAACCTGGAGGACATGCATGCTCCAGCTGATACTGCTACCGTGGAGACACGATGGTGTCAACTGTGAAATGTCATCCAGTCCACCGCCCTCGAAGTCCTCGGACGCGCACGCCGTCAACACCAGGACTGGTTTGACGACAATGACGCCGAAATCAGCAACTTACTCGCGGAGAAGAATGGACTACACAATGCCTACATGGACCTTCGGACTGACGCCACCAAAGCAGCCTTCTTCAGATGCCGGCGCCTTGTACAGCAACGGTTGCGGGAGATGCAGGATGCCTGGATGATCCGAAAGGCTGAGGAAATCCAGGGGTATGCGGACCGCAATGAAATGAAAAACTTCTTCAAGCCATCTACGGTCCTTGTATCAAGGGGACCGCACCGCTGCTCAGCTCTGACGGCACAACACTGCTGACAGCGTTGGGCCGAGCACTTCAGAAGTGTCCTTAATTGCTCATCAGCCATCTACGATGCTGCCATTGACCGGCTCCCTCAAGTGGACACGAACAATGACCTGGATCTGCCGCCTTCCCTACCAGAAACCATCCGGGCCGTGCAGCAGATTTCCAGCGGTAAAGCACCGGGATCCGACGCAATCCCACCGGAAGTCTACAAGCACGGTGGGCCCCGGCTGATAGCAGAACTCACAACACTCTTCCAGGAGATGTGGCGCAAAGGGCAAGTTCCTCAGGATTTCAAAGACGCGACCATCGTCCATCTCTACAAACGGAAGGGGAACCGGCAACTCTGTGATAATCACAGAGGCATCTCGTTGCTCAACATCGCCGGGAAGATCTTCGCCCGTATCCTTCTCAATGGTCTGAACGGTCACCTAGAGCAGGGCCTGATCCCGGAAAGCCAATGTGGCTTCCGCCGACACCACGGAACAACCGATATGATCTTTGCCACCCGCCAGCTACAAGAGAAGTGCCAGGAGATGCGAACTCACCTATACACTACCTTCGTATATCTAACGAAGGCCTTTGAAACGGTGAATCGTGACGGACTGTGGAAAGTCATGCAGAAATTTGGTTGCCCTGAGCGGTTCACGCACATGGTACGTCAGCTTCATGACGGGATGACGGCGCGCGTCACTGACAACGGGACGGTATCTGAAGCATTCGCAGTGACCAACGGAGTGAAGCAGGGCTGCGTATTGGCTCCCATCCTGTTCAGTCTCATGTTCTCGGCTATGCTGATGGATATCTACCGTGATGAGCAGCCTGGTATCCGCAACGCCTACAGAACGGATGGGCACCTTCTCAACAGTCGGCGTATGCAGGCTCCAACTCGCGTGTCTACGACTACAGTCCATGACTTGCTCTTCGCGGACGACTGCGCCCTTAACACCATGACGGAGGAGGACATGCAAAGGAGCATGGACCTTTTCGCCGCACGCTGCGCCAATTTTGGATTAATAATCAGTACAGCCAAAACGGTTGTCATGCACCAGCCGCCACCCAGCGCGGAATACAATGCTCCTCGAATCAATGTCAACGGTGCTAAACTCAAAAACGTGGAAACCTTCGCTTATCTAGGAAGCACAATTTCGCGCAACACGAGAATCGATGACGAGGTTGCCCAACAGATCTCCAAAGCTAGTCAGGCCTTCGGCCGGCTGCAGACCTCCGTGTGGAATCGCCACGGTATTCACCTGAACACCAAACTGAAGATGTACAAGGCCATCGTCTTGACGACACTCCTTTACGGAGCGGAAACCTGGACCGTCTACTCGAACCAAGCCAGGAAGCTGAATCACTTTCATCTCAGCTGCCTCCGCAGAATACTGAAGCTGAGGTGGCAAGACAGGATCCCGGACACGGAAGTCCTGGAGCGGACCGGAATCCTCAGCATCCACGCCACGCTGAGGCAAGTGCAACTGCGATGGAGCGGCCACCTGGTAAGAATGGACGACGAGCGACTACCCAAACGACTTTTCTACGGAGATGTCGTACGGGTGCTCGCCGGCAGGGAGGTCAAAAACGACGCTACAGGGACACTTTGAAGAAATCACTGAAGCAACTGCAAATCAACCCGGCAAACTGGGAGGACCTCGCCCAGGATAGACCGGCATGGAGAAGATCAGTAAAGACTGGTTTAGCCATCTATGAGGCCAACCGGATCGCCGCCGCCAAGGCCAAAATAGCGGCACAAAAGTCACCAGCGCCGCAGACCAACACCGCCAATGCCCAGGCCCTGCCAACATGCCCGCGCTGTCAACGCATCTTCCGCGCACGAATCGGCCTGGTTGGACATCTTCGGACGCAATGCACCAACAATCCGACAATTCCAATTTCTACGTCAAATTCTGCCAACCCTCCTTCTGACTCCCCCACCCTCATTCCTGGCATCAATTCCATTACTCCCACCACCATAGAGACCACATCCCTCTACTCATCGCCTGTTACCCCCACCACCGCCTTCGCCTTCACTACCACCACCACCATCAGCGATGAGGAATCTCTCTTAAGTTGCACTCAATGCGACCGCACATTCACCTCACGCATCGGGCTGGCCGGTCACTTGCGAATCCTTCGTACAGAGACTGGTGAACCAGTGCCTGGAGCACCAATACACAGCTGAGATCGTCGCCTCCACCGCCCTCACTGTCCTCGCGCATTCACTCATCACATGGGCCTATTCGGTCACATGCGAATCCATGAAAGTGGAATTCACCACAATGCTGACAACACCGATACACCATGCACATCCTCCGCTCCTGCCATTCTTAGCGCCACTGCCAACCCTTCCACCATGAATGGCATACGCCCAGCCTCTACCGATTTCTCCTGCCCACACTGCACCCGCAACTTCTACTCACGCATCGGCCTGGTCGGTCACCTGCGAATCCATCGCACGGAGGCTGGTGAACCAGTGCTTGGGGCTCCGACATACAGTCGACGCGCCCGCCTTCGCTGCCTCACTGCTCTCGCACATTTACACACCGCATGGGCCTATTAGGACACATGCGCCTCCACGACAACCTCCGGTAAACCATCGGAGGCTAAGCTACATAAGCGCACTTTACCTACACCAATACATCGAAAACATCCTCACAATCACCATTTACCAGAGTATATCACGGTTTCCTAGAAACCGTGGCTGGGAAGGTAGCCAATCTGCCGCTTCCACCAGACCACGCCGTCGGCTCAGTGTATGTGCTGTGTGTGTCGAGTGGCTGACTAGTGGACTGGGGGTCAGACGGCGATGGCTCCTCCATATCCTCTGAGTAAGTAAATCCTGGTGTGTGCGTTATGGGGGCCAGGTCGTGCTGTGGCGCGCGAAGACGGGTACGCCGATCCGTCAGCCAATGCGCCCACTCCCACATCAGGCAACTGACCGGCTCGGACATTGGTTTGATGGTGGGGGTGGGGAAGAGAGTGAATTCGACCGCTCAGCGCATTTTCCTCACTATATACAATCTGACGCGCTTGAAACTATCACGGTGCGCTAAAAGCCGTGGCTTGGGAAGGTTGCCAAATGACGGGATAACTCGGACCGCCTGGTCAGCCAAATTGTGTGTTTTGTGTGTAGTGGCTGACTGCTGGACTGAGAGTCAGGCTGCAATGGCTCCTTTTTAATGTGGTCTTTATGGCACTCCCACTCCGTGGGATCCGAGTCAGGTGTGGCGGTACGCGTAGGGGCGGCTCCGGCCGCGCCAGCCACCGGCACCCTCTCCCGTCTCCGGTCTTCTTGACTCTGTCTTGACACCGGGCTCAGGTGGGGAGGAGGAGAGAGTGCGGTAGCTGCAGCGCAAGGCGACTTGCACTTAAAACTAATTCACGTGCAAGTCACCGTCCCTGCACAACCTGGTGTGGAGCATACGGTTGACCTCGTCGAAATCGACGGTCGAACTGTCATGGTGAGCGCACAACATGCATTAGGCGGAAGCCTCAGGACACGCCATCTACCGTGTCCGATTTCATATTACGAGGGCTGCCAGATCCGGACTTGCCACTGGTTCATGGTGGGAAGCGGAGAAGAAAGGGCAGATGATTCACGGACACGCCAGCCTGTACCTGCTTCGCCATAAATTGTGTTGAATTGCTACCGCCCTTATCTTTCAAGGTAGGCAGGTCTTCCTGTGGACCGGAGGGAAGGCTGTAAAGGGTCTTTTTTAAGGTAATCTTTATGACATCCGGGTTTATTGAAACCTGTTTCGGGTAAGTGCAGGAAGCAGTATGCATGGCACACTTGCCAACTCGTCCTTTACGACGAGTAGAAGTTATTGTTTCAAACAAGGCATGATGAGCGTGCTGGACACATAGAGGGAAGAGTTGACATCTTCACAAACTTAGGCTAATTATGTGTCCATAGTCACATGGAATAAACTAAACTCCTCTAGTAAGTTCAGATCGTTATGACAGTGGCGATACCTCTTTGTACTGTCAAACAAGAACGTATGATATCCAGACTAAGGCAGACAGCAACTCGCTGATGCAAGCTCCATGAGCCTTTTATGAGTTTTTGCATGCTCTGTTGCGAAGGGCTTACCTAAAACTACCAGATTCACTTCCAGCTAGTATTTTAGGCCCACGTTCAACACCTTCACTTCATTTCACCCGGTCCACCACAATGTACATTCGGAGAAGCAGGTACTTGCCATCTGTAGGTTAATCGTGTACGGCAGGTGCAAAACTCGGGGACGAGAACCAATACGAAACCGAACCCCCCGTCCTCATGCCCCCCCCCTCGCCCAACAGGCTGCTAGGGTGACTCTGTTCACTCTAACATCCTGGAATGTTAATTCTCTTTTAGCCAAACCGTGGGAAAATTGCCCGGATAGGACAGCACTGGTCGAGCTGTGGTGCCAATGGCTGAACGAACCACCATCCCCTCGCCTCCAAGATGAGGCTGTGCACCAAACGGCAGAAGGACATAAAGTTGGCGACCACCATGTAAGTTAAACACTGTATTTATTTTACTTAACAATTGGTTGACTCACATTCCGGAAGAATTTCAGGCTCTTTAATAGAGCACCCAAATGGGGACACAATGGTGCCAACTACGGAACGAAATCCATTCCATTGCCATGGAAGTACTTGATTGAGCCCGCCACCACTATCACAATTGGTTCGAAAACGGCGAATAAATCTGCAACCTGCATGCCAAGACGAATAGTACACACAAATACAGCGGGACCGACATGAAAATGGCAGACTTTCCGCTCTCGATACCTGCCGCAGCAACTGCGGGGGCTGCAGGGTGTCTGGTTTCGTCGCGAGGATAAAGAAATACAAGGCCAGGTGAAACATGATGCTATGAATAATTTCTTCGCCTCGATCAATGGAGCTGCCTCCTCCTCAGCGCTGGGCTGATTAATTCAGAAACGTCCTCGACCGCCCACCCATAATCTACGTAGATGCCATCAGCGACGCCCTCAGGCGGGAACGAATAATGACCTGGGCCTCCCGCCTTCCCTCCCAGGAGTTATCCATGCAATAAACCAATTATCTAACGGGAAATTACAAGGAGATAATGCAACCCCGGCCGACGTCTACACACACTGCACCTCCGGCTAATGTACAAAGTTGCAACGCTGTTCCAGGAGACGTGGCGCCAAGGACATGTCCCTCAGGATGTCACAATTGTGTAAATATACAGGCAAAAGGGCAATCGTCAACTGTGATAATCACATAGGAATCTCAGTGCTGAACACTGTCAGTAATATCTTCGTCCGTATCCTCCACACCTGTCTTAACAGCCACCTGGAACACTGACGCCTTCCGGAAATCAAATATGGATTCGGCAGAAACTGCAGGACCGTCGAAATGATTCTCCTGCTTCGTCAGCCGCAAGAGAAGTAACAGAAAGGAGGACAAGCCTCTACCCTACCTTCTTTGACCCGAAAAAGGCTTTCGATACCGTGAACTGCGACGAACTCTGGGGGAGTATGCTGAAATTCGGCTGTTTGGGGAGCTTCAGGCATATGGTACGCCAGTCGCACGACTGAATAATGGCTTACATGAAGGGTAACAAGGCAGTCCTGGAAGAATTTGCAGTGTCCAATGGGGTGAAGCAACAATGTATACTCACTCAAACTCTTCAGTTTAATGTTCTCTACTATGGTGATGAAGACCTACCGTTAGGAGCGGCCAGGAATCACTGTCGTTTGTTGGCCCGACAATCACTAAACTTCTGACGCGTGCAAGCACACTCAAGAGTATCCCAGGACACCATCCATGACTTCGTGTTCGTGGATGACTGCGCACTCAATATGCAAACAGAAGTGGACTTGCACATAAGAGAAGACTTCTCCGCTTACGGCTTCGCCAAATTCGAACGGACCATTATCAGGGAGTAATACACAAACTGATCCTCAACCCAGACTACAGACAACCCCGAAGCTTTGGCAGGCAATGGGACCGATGCCACCTCCGTTCGTCCTGATTCCTCCGGAATCAAGAGGGTGACGGTGGAGAGAGTAAGGCAGATGCTGCGTAGGCCTTCTAACGCTATAAACTCGATCACGCACAAGTCACTTTCCTGTGTCCACTGTACTATGGGGCACACGGTGGACATCATCGTTCACGACAGTCGGACCGATATGAAGTGTACTTTCATGGCCTTAGTTAGACTGGTACACGCCATCCGGTTCATACGAAAATTTGTCATGAGCAGTACTCGTTGCTGTCTTAATTCACACCGAGCAGTCTGTGATAAAGTCTCATGTAAATTTAAAAAAGTGATGTGGCGAAAGGCATGTAGCCACTACTTTCTGTTAGGAGGATTATAAAAGCAGGCTATGCATGAAAAATATTTTCCCTGGAGCGATCTAACAGGCCATGCTGAAATACTTCTCAAAGACAAGCATTGGATACGAATCAGTCAAGAGTTCAGCCGTCAGTATGAATCAAAATAGGGCGGCCAAGCAAAATACACTATACTGTTAGATGTTCGGACAAAAACCAAACTTTAGGTCGAAAATACTTAAGTAAGAAAAAACCTACGGGTTATCGATGGCTATACCCAAGCGCGGAGGTAACATCTAGAGCACTAGCTAAATTCCTTGCGCGATGCACCTGAGCAGCCGGAGTCAAGAAAAGCGACTGGGTTTTTTAAAAAAACAGACATCGTCGAAGTGATGAAAACCTCCGAATTTGGCAAGGGCCGCTAACAGTCTAGAAGTACCAAAGCGGTGCCATGAAAACTGTTCGGTGTGATGTCGCAAACGAAGTGATACATTTATTACTTCGCCTCGGCACTAGGCAAGATTTTATTTGTGCACCTCGTTAGGGTCACAATTGTGTCGTACTACCGCAGTCGGGTGCTGATAATATACAGGATGTGTGCCTTGAAATTCAGGCAACACCTGGGTGTCCCGATGTCTGACCCCACTAATGAGGAGAACCATAATGCCAGAATAGGAAGTCTGGGGCGATGAAAGTGGCAAAACAGAAACCGGAGGAGTATGAATGCCAACCTCAAGTGGACGTCTGGTTCCAGAGTTTTTGTTCTGCAATGACGGCCTGCCAACCGGCTTCAGTTCATTCGAGTTTGACAGCAGGCGAACCCAGTGAAAGCAACCATTCGCGATGTGATGAACTTACATCGCGAGACCTACTGAATATTGCACAACTAATGCCATAACAGGCCTCAGTTTCAACTCTGTCCTCCGAGCAAGCCCGCTAAAATAAGCATAAATGTAAACTAAGTACAGCTTAGATGCATACTAGATCTGACTTAGCCATTCATCAGGTTCGAAAGATGGTAGTTTTAACGACAAGAGTACCATGTTTGATGTTAACGTGCGTCCCATGGCGATAAGTAACTTCAATCCCCCGGCTCACTGCCGCCCTTTTGTTACTCCTAGTTTTCTCATCTTATGCATCTAGATAAACGATGAACTTACGATTGAGAGGTAGCTTGGGTCAATGTGTCACGACCTCAACCGCAAGACTATGACTAATATAGCCAAATTAAAATGGATGTTAAATGCACGAAAGGATGTGAACTTGTTAATTAATTCCAAACATTTGGAAAGCTTCGTCCAAAATGACCAAATTAGTAATGTAAAAAAAATTGCGGTCAGAAAGAACACACTGGCCGTTTACATGCATTGGGAAAAAGCCAAAAATAAACGCTACGCATCAGCAAAGAAGGTTAAATTTACGATCGGCTTTTCAAACGAGCCTGACCACGCGAGTGGCAAGTAAGCAATGAGGGGGTCAATTTGATTACACCGACGTTAGTGAAAACTAAAGGGGCTCGGCAGTGACGCATTTGACAGGTTTAGAGACTACATGACTGCAATGGTAGAATGCAATAAGGCAATATATACAGAGGGAATGTGTTTACATTAATTTACAACAGGTATGCCATTCACGGAAATTGAGCAGTGGTAGAGAGAAAACAAAGACCATTTATTATTAATATCCACAACTTTCACCGGCCTACGTAGGACAAGAGCCTACATCAACCAAAATGTTTGAAGAAAAATGCTATACATGATAGTCCACGAGACTAATAGGTGAAGTGGGTGTCAGGTGAAGAGAAAGCAGCCACTTTGAAGGTACCGAAAATAGGAGTCATATGGATGCGGAAGGCAGACATGGAGGAAAGCAAACGTTTGATTGCAATTATCAAAAAAACTAAATTATTTCCGCTTGCGCTGGTGGACATCAAATGAATGAGCATCAGGCGACTCTCGCGAATCCTCCTCACGCTTCCCTACAATAACATAAAATTCAATTATCATGGAAGACTCTTTCACCAATCAAGTTACGGGGCATAATCATGTAGTTGCGAATTAGGGCTCAATCTACAGCTCGCACAGGCATATGGTATCACTCATATATATATTATTATAGTGGAACCGACAAAGAAAAGGGAGACCGGAATGGCCATTTCTGGCTTATTAGCCGTCATCAGTCAGCCATACCCAACCCCAGGCGCTGCGGCGCCCAAGGCTCGAACTCCCGACCTGTTGGGCAGACGTCCAACGTTCTACCAACTGCGCCAAGAGCTCGTTGTCTTGCCGGTTTCGATCGGGAATATTAACAGTGGTAGTTGGGCGCTCACTGATCTGTTAGAGGACTCACTCGTCCCGTTGAGCCTTGGAGTTAACTCTATAGCCCCGCCAGCAACTACAGAGCAACTAGTGATATAGGCAGAATGATATTACCGACAAACAAGGGAGACTGGAATGGCCATTTCTGGCTTATTAGCCGTCATCAGCCAGCCATACCCAACCCCAGGCGCTGCAGCGCCCGAGGCTCGAACTCGCGACCTGTCGTAACTGATCGGTGAGCGCCCAACTACCATTGTTCATATTCCAGATCGAAACCGACAAGACAACGTGCTCATGGCGCAGTGGGTAGAGCGTTGTACTTCTGCCCAATAGGTCGCGAGTTCGAGCATCGTGCGCTGCAGCGCCTGGGGTTGGGTATGGCTGGCTGATGACGGCTAATAAGCCAGAAGTGGCCATTTCAGCCTCCCTTGTCTTTGTCGGTAATATCCTTCTGCCTATATCACTAGCTGCTCCGCGGCTGCTGGCGGGGCTCTAGAGTTAACCCCAAAGCACAACGGGACGAGTGAGTCCTGTAACCGATCGGTTAGTGCCCAACTACCATTTATATATATATATATATATATATATATATATATATATATATATATATATATATATATATATACGTGCGTTAACGGCAAATGAAAGCCACGTTGAAATATCCAAAGAAACAGCAAGCAATATTGATAACAATGTCACAAAAAGGCCACGGAAATTTAAAATTACTAAAGGCCTATAAATTGTAAGATTCTGGTGCACAGCATCAGCTATATTATTATTTTCGCAGATTTTAGACCTCGACAAGCAGATAGCGGAATAAAGGCGCACTTAACTAGTAGACCTACTGCGGTCATACCTAGCAGGAAACCAAAAGAACTTGAAAATGTAGATAACGGTTTAAAGTTATAGTACCATGTTTTAACATACCCTTTTTCTTGTCCCTTCGTTTTTGCAAGTCTGCGTTTGTCGTATACATGGAATTAATCATCTGTTGTTCCTTCTGTTTACGGATCTTACTGAGCTGATAATTAACGAAGGTCCACACCATTTGGGCTTGTGTGAAAAGCACGAAGAGCATGCAGTTCAATCTGAAAGTAAATAAAAAAATATGAAGCTGAGACAAAAGTGAACTGTAAAAACGGACTTTTGATCATAAACCCCTTTTCATTTTGGGTCTAAGCGCAGGATCCTAGTTTGATAACCGCAAACTAATGAAAAAAGCATAACAAAAAATTACTGCCGCAAAATATCCCTAGTTTTGTGAAGCTAGGGCCAAGGCCTCATAACCGGGTTAGGCTGGAAATAGACGAGCAGTGCAGTGGGTGGATGCTGAATGAAAAGTAGTTATCTATTTTTTCATGATAAATTAAAGAATGCATATTTGTGTGACTATAACTTCGGAAAAAATGTCATGAAAACCACTTAAGAGGAAAGGAAAAAGGAAAAGGCAGCCACAGCTACAAAACGTACCTGATTAGCCATGTGTTGAAATTTCCTTCGGACACACTCATGGTCGGGACACTGTACTGAGGCAGCCCATAACTGAAGCACGTTTTTACAATAAGAAGAAGACCTACTAGAACGTAAGGAACGCCAATACGGTACAGATAACGCGGGATGGGATGTACAAACCATTGAAAATTGAAAACCTATAAAACCTCATTGAGACTTTCTAAAAGAAACTCACCCTATTTTAGCACCCAGAGACCAACCGTAGAACTTCATCATTCGAGCAAAATGATAGAAGGAATCGGTTGTGTAGTGAATAATCAAAAGGACAATGCCAAGTTTCGTGAAACTAAGAGCTTTGTAAGTATACGAGACAAGCCTACTTCAAGAAATAGGCTGCCGTCACACCAACGAGGTAAAGAGTTGAATAAAATACTCTGTTAGGGATTTCGCTCTTCTTCGCTTTTTGGAAGTAAAGTTCTGGGTAGTTGTGCAACCAATAACTTATCTGGAGAGTGTCAAGGTAAGAGAAATATACCTGAAAGATGAAAAACAACTTGATCCAGAAAGGTAAATGAGCGTGCGGATATTCAGCCCAAAGTCCACCCAAACTTGACAGAAATCCTTCATTTATCAGAGCATAAACTGCCCAGTATACTGAGGCAACGTAGAAGATTAGAAGTTGTCCAGATTCACTGAACTTCGATTGGCTGGAACGAGGTAGGTGCAGCTTGCGCGTTATTTTCTAATCTTTCGAACCTCAACCACAACTTACATCGAGCATGTACTCCTGGGCTACAGCGTGCAAAATTATAGCCACGATTGAGTAGAAGAAGATAGCGCAAAAATCGTAACGCCCTGTGGTATAAAGCAGATCCGGTGGGCCTGAGGTTTCTGATTAACACAGTATATGATGGAATATCAAACATACTTTCGACACTTTCGTTGTGCTGCATGGATATAAAGAGGGATGCAGCAGGAGCAGTTCCCTGACGAAGTTAGTGCAAACGAAATAGGCATAACCTACCTTAAACAGCATGCCGACAATGAAAACCATTGCGACAACGCTAACGATATCGCCATGATTCTCAATGATAAATTCATGTGAGAAATAGGAGGAGTTCTTGTTCTTCTTCCTCAACGGCCTCATCCTGACTTCGTGGCCAATTACACCTACGAATGCAGTCAACGCGTGTAAATCTGACAATCCAATTAGCACAGATAAACAACCTGTAAGTAGGACATTTGGTGAAATGGAATATGTAAATATGTCTGTGCTGGAGAGCTTAATATGCCGTCGCAAACATTGTGCAACGATCAAGTTACTTTTGGTAGTTTTCTCTTCCCTTGCAATATTTTTTGGGATAGAGGTTTGGGCCTGTGACAAATGTGCTTTATTTGGTTCCCACACTGAAGCTGGTTTCACTGTAATCCTCAATCCATCGTATTATTAAGTCAACTTGGAATGAATTTATCAGTTTTCTTGTCTGCAATGTGTGAATTATTAAATCTAGTGTAGGGAAAACACTTGGTTCATCCCAAAAACGCTGAAGTAAAACAGGAAATTCAACCTGTCCTATCCCACGGGCTTTCCTCGATTACTCGAAGTTGGACTACTAAGTCCCGCCTTAATGTGGTTCGGTTTCGCATTTCAACACTGTCATAAGGAAGAAAATAAAACGCATGACCTATTTGAAACGACGGAAACCAAAGTAGAGTCCGTATAGGGATTTTTTAAATTTAACGAATGAAATGCTATGGCACAGAACATTTCAGCCAACTGTTTTGTTGTTGGTGGTTTACGTATGCGCAAACAGACACTAGATAGAAGCATTTCCACCATGTTGGAACGTGAAATATAATATTTATGCCTTGCACTCTACAAATAATCAGAATTAGTACGGGACGGATATTCATAAGTGAATTTTTGAACGAATATATAAAAATATTCAGTGTTTAATTTGTTTGTATGGTGTATTATAGAGAAAGGTAGATATACAGAGGAGCGCCTAGTGAAAAACTCATTAAATATTGGTGAAAATGACATAAAATGAATACAATTTGTTCGTTTTTGAAGAGAAGATCTATCGAGCATCAAATGGAAAATATGCCCGTGGAACAGGAGCGCTCTGTAGGTCTTTTGTAAATCTACCCAATTATATTTGTTTGGAAGACCAATGAGCTGTCACAGTGAGTGCAGTGAATACTTATATTGGGCTGGGGAATGGAAGCCCATCCCACACGGAGTGTATCGTTGTGGATACAATGACAAAACTTTTCATGCACGAGACGTTCTAGGATAAAGGCAACATCAGATTTTATTGTGTGCTATATGGGCTATTAACTCTGACGGTTAGGCGATGATACAGCTGGTAGAGAGCGACAAACAAGTATAAGCACCATAAGAAGAGAAGTAGACATAGGATAGAAGTAGCCACAAGATTGAGTCACGAAATCCTATAGTATACTACAAAATGTTGATTTTCGTGCGTTTTGTGCGAAACCAAGGCATCATCACGAATGTGCAACGCAAAAATTGGAGTATTTTTGGAGGGTTGGTTCAAGAGACCAATTAATTTTCTGAAGATCACCGTGTCTAGATTTTAAATACTATC
>WEDG01004239.1:0-60078 GCA_017591395.1 Schistocephalus solidus
GACATCATTGAAATCAATAGGGAGTTCAAAGGTTTCGCCAACATTTCCCTTTATAAAATTGAACTGAACGGAAAAAATCAGTTAGCCCAATCCAAAGTGTGCACCACCTGCACTTTGCGCCAGCGACATTTGCTAACTGATTCAAACGCTCTGCGATTGAGCCACATGCCCGTTATTTTGTTTGTTGTGATCGGGAATATGATGATAGTGTGCTGCCAACCGATCTGCTGAAGGAACATGCAGGTTCCGTTGTGCCCTGGAGCTCAATTAAGAAACCTCGCAGGCAGTCGCATAGCGACGTGTAGCATTTGTTGATAAAGTGGAAACGACAATGAAAACGGAGACCGGAATGTCAATTCCTGGCTTATTAGCCGTCAGCAGCCAGTCACACACAGGACCAAGTGTGGACCACAAGGGATTCAAACCCGCGACCTTTGTCAATTGAGTCGAACGCTCTACCATTGAGCCACGGGCCCGTTTTTGTCTTTTTTGATTGGGAATATGCTAAAGTGTGCGGCTCACCGGCCTGCTTAAGAAACATGTAGGTTCCGTTGTGTCCTTGAGCTCACTTGTGAGCGCTCGCAGGGGGTCGCATAGCGACGTGTAGAATGTGTTCATAAAAGGGAACAGACAAAGACATTGGAGACCGGAATGGACATTTCTGGCACCGGGCTCAGTTGGGGGAGTAGGAGAGTGTGGTAGCTGCAGCGCAAGACTATTATCAGTTAAAGCTAATCCACGCTAAGTCCCCGTCCCCGCGCTACCCTTCTGTGGAGCATACGGTTGACATCGTTGGACTAACACAGTCAATCCGGAATGAGTGTGTGACCCCTAAACGGGTCACGTGGTAGATGCGTTGGATCAACATAGGGTCCAAATAAGGCCACGGCAGGCGTTATTCGGGTTGCGCTCCCATAACAAAAGCTGAACATGGGGGGTGTGGTGGCACGCCTAGGGGCGGCTAGGGCAGTGGGGCCCTGGCTGCGCAAGTAACATGCGCCCTATCCAATCTCCGGTATTCTTGACACTGCCATGACACCGGGTATAGTTGGGAGATTAGGAGGGACAGGTAGGTGCCGCGCAAGTCTACTATCCCTTCAAACTAAATTATTTGCAAGTCACCGTAAATGCACCAGCCTGCTGTGGAGCGTACGGTGGACCTCGTCGAAATCGATGGTTGAACTATCGTGTGGTGGGGTGTAGACAGTACTACTTAGGGGTAGCATCACACAGATAGCATTTGGTCGCTCCCTTTGTCTCTTTACAGGTGGTAAATGCTCCTGTGGCCGCCTCTAACTGGTACTCAACTCTCACAGGTGGATCCTTGTAGCTACGCTCTTCCCAGCGGCGACACTCCGGGCAACCGTCAAAATAGGCGGGCTAAACCAGGTGAGGGTCTTGTTGGCTGTGTGTGTCTCCACACCCGTTATGTCTGACGCCCAAACTTCCCACCTCCCCCCTCTCAAAAAGTCCTACGGTGGGGAGTGACAGCAGCCGTGTAGGCGGCCCAGGCTTACTCGGGCTGCTCTACCTCTAAAACAAACCCGTGACACAGAGTGGGGTTCAGCAGCCATCTGTGATATCCAAGCAGCCCGATTTAGTGACAGCACTGCTTGCCTCCTTGCGGAGGTAGGGGCTAGAAAATGTGCCCTAAACAAACAAACCAGCAGCAAAAAGGCTAGGTATCACGTCCTCTGCAGCCGGCCATGGGTCGCAGATGGTGAATACGTGGTCGTAAACTTAAACAAACAGCAATACCTCCGTTCCTATCCACCGAGCCACTCTCCAGGCTGCTCGGGTGTGTCCACTCACACTAGCAGCCTGGAATTTTCGTTTCCTTTTAGAACATTCAAAGAGCAACTGGCCGGAATGGAGGACGATGCTAGTCGCTCGGAAACTGGCGTGCTACAAAGTAGATATTGCTGTTCTCAGTGAGACCCGATTCTCTGAGCAGGATCGGCTGGAGGAGGTGGGTGTGGGTACGCCTTCTTCTGGAGCGGCCGGCCAATGGTAGAGCGGCATGACTTTGTTGTCAGCTTTGCAATCCGTAACGACATCGTGGGTCGTCTGCCCTGTATGCCGCAGGGTATCAATGATCGCCTGATGAGCCTTCGCCTGTCCCTTCGGAGAGACCAGTTCGCTACCATCATCAGCGCCTACGATCCCCCAATGACGAGCTCCGATGTGGCGAAGAACAAATTCTACGAGGACCTGCACGCCCTGCTGGCGTCCTTCTTCTGCGAACGTGTGCTGAACACCATCTA
The DNA here is from genome assembly GCA_017591395.1 of Schistocephalus solidus. NCBI lineage: Eukaryota > Metazoa > Platyhelminthes > Cestoda > Diphyllobothriidea > Diphyllobothriidae > Schistocephalus > Schistocephalus solidus. The sequence goes on from WEDG01004239.1 coordinate 2,265, forward strand.
CTGCTGACCAACACCTTCCGACGTGGGAGAAGGCCACGTTGATGCACCCTCGGTCGCGGCGCTGGCAGCTGCTGGACTATGTTTGCGTCTGGAGGCGAGATCGACAGGACGTGCTGGTGACCAAGGCGATCCGCGATTCCGATGTTTGGACGGATCACCGCCTCGTCATCTCCCAGATGAGGCTCAGACTTCAACCACGACGAAGGCCCCAAGATAAGCGATCTCCAGGTAAGTAAAATACTCTTTTGTTAAATTTGTCTGCTCACTGGTTTGATTTCAGCAACCAGATAACCCAGAAATTAGAATCCCTGTATGCTCCAGACAATAACGCCACCGTGGAGACACGATGGTGTTGACTGCCAAATATCATCCAGTCAACCGCATCGGACGCGCACGCCTTCAACACCAGGACTGTTTTGATGACAATGACGCCGAAATCAGCAATCTACCGCTGAGAAGAATGGACTTCAAAAAGTTCACATGGACCTTCGGACTGACTGTTGTCTTTTCAAAAAATATGGAAAAGTTCGAGACTTCCTAAATTACGAGTTTGTATACAGCGACTTAATAAATAATCATCTTGAATCGTTTGGATAGGCGTGGCTTTCTCTCCTGTAAGGATGCAACAGTTCGTTGTGAGGTCATGTCAGATGTTTTAAAGGACATCTTTGAATTTTTGCCTGGTAACTGCTTTAAGTTGAGCATTTCTGATTTGTTTGTTCCTCACTAAAAGCTATAAGATTCCGTCAGTAGCCCTCCTATAAGCGCGGTCACAAAATTCCCCCTGGCTACATGTCAGCAAATTCTTCTTCAACGATGGCACTAACAAGATGGCATCATTTAGTCCACTCTTTGTAAGATGCCTTAAAACCGAGTCCAAAACACTCCCTTTCTTTCGAGCTCATTCAGATAGAACACTCACTACAATTGGTGGCTCCTCAGACCCAATTCAGAAACACAGAAGTCATTTAAAAATCCACACTGCCCGGGACCTGATGGCACTGGACCTTCCCAAGTTTGCATAGTCATTTACTATTACTGTATATTTCGAATAAATTTTTTCCCAGAAACATGGGATACTTCAATTATCTTTGCAGTTTTCAAGAATTGACTTCGGTTTGAAATTACCAACTATCGGGTGGGCATAATACGCCTCTGGAAAAACTTTTTGTAAAGATAATTTTCAATTAAATTCTTTGTTGCTCTCGAGCTTGTCAGCTTCCGAGCTGTACTCAGGATGCATTTTTCCCTAAAAGATCGTGTGAAACGTCTAATTTAGCCTTCCTTACTCTTATCACTTTTCATTGTAATGAACAGAAGTCAGTATTAGTTATCTACTTTAAAGTTCGGAACTTGTTTGGGAAATTTTCACATCGACGTCTTATGGTAAAATTGGAAGCCCTTGGCATCCGGCCTCCTCTATCGACGCTTTAGTGTCCTGCATATCCAACCGCTATCAGGAGGTCATGGTTGGTAATAGTTGCTTGACTTCGCACTCTATCAGGAGTGGGGTCTTGGTGGCCTGGTTCGCTACTATTCCTTCACTAAATTAATGAGTTGTCGATACAAATCAGAAATTTGCTAACATACATTTATGCTGATGAGCTTACTTGTATTTATTGATAATTGAAATTCATCGTAAATGTTAGCGTTTAAAAAAACTGAACTACTATGTTTGTGGAACAAAATTTACCTTAGGCAGATTTCGTTTTCTTCAAAATGCAGTTTCATTTTTTATTGGCTCTGTCAAGCTTCCCGGCCTTATAATCTTTCAAAATAACCCACTCTAAGGATGCTTCACAGTAATGGATTTCGACTTAAGTTATACAAATAAACGTATTTTTTACCTAATGCAAATAAAATTTTCACAATGGCTGCGCTGATAGTTGGGCGCATATCACAGGATTCTTTCCGCCAATAAAGGAAGCTAAGACTTTAGCAAATATTTTTTTCTTCCCGCCCCGACTATTATTGGCCTTTCTTTTGCTTTCGACGAATGTCTCTGACCGTAGCAAACTCTAGAACGCTCACAGAGAATTTATTCAAAGGCTCTTCTCCCCTACTGGTGCTAGTATTTCCTACACTGAGAGATACCAATTGGCGAAACTTATGTTTTTATGGGTTATAACAATTATCTTCCGCGTATTGGTGCTCTAACTACAGTAGCTTGCCCTCATGTCACGTGTAATTCCTCCATGGTTATTCAACTGCCTCTCTAATCTTCTTCTAAACGCTCCCCATTTTTTCTTCCAAGTATGTGTTCCTTTGGAATAATCCCTTACTAGAACTTAGATAATCGCCCAAATTATTGGTATTCCAATCTTACTTACGTAAGCACCTTTCATCTGAAAGCCTTAATCCCTCTTGGCCGTTTCATTCCCGAACACTCAGCTTCTGAATTTTAAAATGGTTCTTCTGGAATTAAAGGGCAGATAATGAATATTTTTTGTTCTAACGGTGGCTATGGTTTCGATTTTTACAATCCTATATTTTTTAATTGTCTCTTAAACCCTCTGGTTTCGACTTCCCGGTAGCGATTATGTTAATGTTATTGAACATCATCCCCACATTAAGGCCCAAAGCGATCTGTTGACGATCACGGTAGATTTATCTGTTTCCTTCATCTGCCGATAGTTTGGTCGGTTAGCAATCAAGTCACATGTTTGCGCCTCCCCGCGCTTCACTAATCATTGTGGCCTTTAATGTTCTCGCCTCGCTTCCAGACCAGGTGGACTGTGAACGAACGCCGTGGGTTCGTCCTGTCTCGTCACACTTACAGTTGTTTCAGCATTCATCCCAACAGTGTTATGATCTCATCTAAACCGAACAGCCTCATCTAGTTTAGGAATTCTTCCGTGCCGGGGAACATTGCGAACCCTTATGTATTCTCACATACATACGTTGCTTCCTACGAGTGACATTTTTTTCTCCCTAAAAACGAGCAGATCAAATTCGGTTAATACTATATTCAACCAAATTTGAAGGAGTTTATTTACTATTCACTGCTCATTCTTCATATCAAAATGCCTCTTATGAACAAAAACTGCACACTGTACAGTGCTTGCTTATTTGTTCTAAAGTTTTCCAGAAAGTTTAATTTTATTTATTATTTAAGTACCTTATGGGTGTCAAATAAAACTAAAAACTTCAGTAGAGGGACCACTGCATTCTGTACATAAATAAATTAAGGAGACGCTGTTAGAACAGGTGCATGACATCCATCGACCGTTGAGGCATGAGCCCCGGTAAGAGCGTGTTCGCGTCAGCTCTAAGCAGTATCAGTTGGTTAGGAGAATTCTGATTGGCAAACATATTTCAGGCCTACGCGACTTCGGGGCTTGGCCGTACATGACGATAGCATCCTACAGATATTCGCCGACGAATTAAATGTCGCTATTGCAAATGCACATCAGTGATCTAGATTGAGACGTTGCGTGGTATAAAGCACCAAGCGTAGGGTCACCGGAGTTCATTTGATAGGCAGGAATGAACAGGCTTTCATCGTTTGGGATGAATTCCAACCTTGATCTGAACTCTGATCAATACACTTTTCTTTTATTGAAATCAGTGGATAGCTTTTTAAACAGTATCATGTTCACCGATTATCTAGAGACGATATAAATCAGCTCGCTCTTATTTTTAGACAGTCACATGCTTAATAAACGTAGAAGCTTACTGAAATTCAGCCAAAAGCCACTTTTCAACCCAATGAAGAGCAAACTCAGTTTCATAAATGAAACCGCTGATATGTCGGTCATGCGCCGGAAAGAAGGATATTCATCGAGAAAGTCCTCTTTGATCTGAATTTCAGAAAGCCAAACTATGACACACCATAGTACATACTATGCAAGTAACCAAGGAAGCAAACTCAAGAATTAAACATATGTGGACTGCTCACACTTGTTGATGCATATGCATACGGGTTGAGGGTGTTTAAATAACACTTAAACACTCGGTTCTGGGTCCAGGGTTCAAAATAGCATTTTCCTCGTGGAAAATGTGTTTGCCCAACTTTATAAATTCGGTAATGTTCAACACACCCACCGTGGTCAGAACGAATAAAGTGACGTATAGTTTTTTTCTAAGTCGAACTGAAAAATAATGCAGCCCAATCTGTGTCGTTACCAAGCGCATGGGTGGCTGGCAAACTTTATGCAGAGTCAAACTCCTCCCCGGGATCACTAGGCTGGACGAAAACAACCAACGGGCAGCGGCAACATCAAATGTCTCAGCCTCACGATGCGGTCGTGGAATGGGTTGTCATAGAAAGACCAAAGTATAGATAAATTTACGTATTTGGATATATCACTCGCATTTGTGCAATTTCGGAATACGGTAGCTGTTCCTAGGCCTATGATAGTCTTTCCTCCTAGTCGCCAGTGTGGACGCATACGGTCTTTGGTCCACCTGGCATCTCTATTCAATTGAATTTGTGTGCCACGCGTGACTCGGCCTCCAGCTTGATGCTGCTTGACCTCGATGAAAATATTCCATCCGTTGATTGGTTGCAGACAAGCATACTCACGGTGTGGTAATTATGTTGTGGCATCTCTTGCAACGCTGTAACTCTCGCGCCTGCTTGCATGTGCCTGCTAATGATAGTTTAGTTTTTGGCCAATCACAGCAGTCCAAGCGGACTCATTCTCTTCAAGGCCGACTCAGAAGTGCCTTCAATAAAGGCGCTGTGAGGACTCCCGCACTCTCGCTCGTGACGTGATTCTCGCGGCACCGGACGGGTACTCTAGTCAGACTGCTAACTTGTTCCAACCTGCTCTCCAATATTTCTCTACAGCCTACGTTATCCTATCAACTGACGTCCACCTTCTTCTCTTTCTCTTCGGGACCAGGCTAGATTCTCCCTAAAACCATTTGAACGCTCCCTGTCGCAGTAAATCCTGTCTTGCTAACCCCGTCTTCCTGAATTTTCATATGGGAGACTTTTAACTGATGACCTTGGACCATTTTGCTTTTAAATTGAATGTAGCTGTTGAATAGAGATTGAGACGTTATGCGCGCTGCTATTTCAACCGAGTAGCTTACAATGACTGCGTGAACTGTCAGTCGTGGGAGACTACGGGTGTATGAAGCATCACTTGGCGTAAACCCTGAAACCAACAAAGGCTATGTGGATTGCACGATGGCGGAGATTGACAGGGAAGACACGACCAACAGCCTTGATGGCTATCGGAATTACTCTTCACTGGTTGGCTCGCATCGAAGTTTGTTTGCTCGTATCGCGCTGTCATACCACTCGCTCGGAAAAAAAGCAAGAATCCTGTCGTATGGGTTTGATAAAAAAATGAGTACTACCGTTACTTCAGTAGCTGTAATGCTGCGATTTATGTGCTGAAGTACACTGCAGCTAGTTCACATCTTTGCACAAACCATTGGGCCCGACATACCAAGTTCGGCCTCGTTGACAAAATTCCAACTTGAAAGAAAATTTTGAAGAAAACTAATAATGGTTACTTTAAGATCTGGGTTTATGTCACGAAAAAGTAGGGTGCTTGTGAGGTGCCACTTACCTGCGCTAGAGGGGTGTAGGGGTACTAGTTAGGGGTAGCACCACACAGATAGCATTTGGTCGCTCCATTTGTCTCGTGCAGGTGGTGAATGATCCTGTGGCCGCCTCTAACTGGTACCCAACTCTCACCTGTGGCACCCCTCTCACCCCGGGCAACCGTTACGACCGGTAGTCTAAACCAGGTGATGGTCTCCGGTGTTGTGTGTGCCTCCACAACCGGTATGTCTGACTCCCGAACTTCCCACCTACCCCCCTCTCTCAAAAGGTCCTACGGTGGAGGCACCAGCAACCCCGTAGGCGGCCCAGGCTAACTAGGGTCGCTCTCCCACTAAAACAAAACCATGACCCATAGTGAAGTTTGGCGGCCGTTTGGGATGTCCGAGCAGCCCTATTTAGGGACAGCACTGCTTGCCTCCTCGCGGAGGAAGGGGCTAGAAAAGGTGCCCTAAACAAATGCTGGGTATCAAGTCTTCTGCAGCCGGCTGCGGCTCGCAGATTGCAAAATACGCGGTCGTAAAACTCAAACAAACAACAATACCCCCGTCCCTATCCGCCTCGCCATACCCTCCAGGCTGCTCGGGTGAGTCCCCTCACACTAGCAGCCTGGAATGTTCGTTCCCTTTTCGACAATCCTAGGAGCAACTGGCCGGAACGGAGGATGGCGCTAGTCGCTCGGGAACTGGCGCTTTACAAGGTGGACATTGCTGCTCTCAGCGAGACCCGATTCTCTTAGCAGGGTCAGCTGGAGGAGGTGGGTGCCGGCTAAAACTTCTTCTGGAGCGACCGGGCAAAGGCAGAGCGACGCGACGCTGGTGTCGCCTTTGCCATCTGGACGACATTGTTGGACGTCTGCCCTGTCTGCCGCAGGGTATCAATAATCGCCTGATGAGCCTCCGCCTGCCTCCTCAGAGAGACCAGTTCGCCACCATCATCAGCGCCTACGCTCCCCAATGACGAGCTCTGATGCGGCGAAGGACGAATTCTAAGAGGCCCTGCACGCCCTGCTGGCGACTGTGCCGAAGGTGGACAAGTATGTTCTTCTAGGTGACTTCAAAATCCTCGTCAGGACGGACTATGCTGCCTGGCAGGGAGAGCTGGATCCCTAAGTTCTCGGTAGCTGTAAAGTTAATGGCCTTCTCCTTTAGCAATCGTATGCGGAACACCGTCTCCTGCTAACTAACACCTTCTTCCGCCTTCCGACGGTCGGGAGAAGGCCACGTGGATGCATTCTCGGTCGCGGCACTGGCAGCTGCTGGACTATGTTCTCCTGCGGTTGTGAGAGCGACAGGACGTGCTGGTAACCAAGGCGATCCGCGGTGCCGATGGTTGGACAGATCACCACCTCGTCATCTCCCAGATGAGGCTCAGACTGCAACCCCGACGAAGGCCCCAAGGTAAGCTGCCGCCAGGTTAGGTAAATACTCTTTTGTTAAATTTGCCTGCTCAATATTTTGATTTCAGCAACCAAATAACCAAGAAACTGGAGAACCTGCATGCTCCACAGGATAATGCTACCATGTAGACACGATGGTTTCAACTTCGAAATGTCAAGTTAAAAGAGAAGTGCCAGGAGATGCGAACTCACCTATACACTACCTTCGTGTAGTCCACCTTCTTTAAGTTCACTGCCCTCGAAGTCCTCGGACGCGCACGCCTTCAAAACCAGGACTGGTTTGACGATAATGACGCCGACATCAGCGACTTACTCGCGGAGACAAATGGACTACACGAAGCCTACATGGACCTTCGGACTGACGCCACCAAATCAGTCTTCTTCAGATGCCGCCGCCGTATACGGCAACGGCTGCAGAAGATGCAGGACGCCTGGACGATCTGAAAGGCTGAGGAAATCCAGGGGTATGCGGACCGCAATGAAATGAAAAACTTTTTCAAATCCATCAAGACCATCTACGGTCCGTGTATCAAGGGGACCGCACCGCTGCTCAGCTCTGACTGCAAAACACTGCTGACAGTGAAACCGCAAATTCTGAAGCGCTGGGCCGAGCAATTCAGAAGTGTTCCTTAATTACTCATCAGCCATCTCCGATGCTGCCATTGACCGGCTCCCTCAAGTGGACACGAACAATGACCTGGATCTGTCGCCTTTCCTACCAGAAATCATCCGGGCCGTGCAGCAGATTTCCAGCGGTGCAGCACCGGGATCCGATGCAATCCCACCGGAAGTCTACACGCACGGTGGGCCCCGGCTGATGGCAGAACTCACAACACTCTAACAGGAGATATGGCGCCAAGGACAAGTTCCTCAGGATTTCAAAGAGACGACCATCGTCAATCTCTACCAATGGACGGGGAAACGGCAACTCTGTGATAATCACAGAGGCATCTCGTTGCTCAACATCACCGGGAAGATATTTGCCCGTATCCTTCTCAATCGTCTGAATGGTCACCTTAAACAGGCCCTTTACCCAGAAAGCAAATGTGGCTTTTCGCCGACACCGCGGGACAACTGATATGATCTTTGCCGCCCGCCAGCTACAAGCGAAGTGCTAGGAGATGCGAACTCATCTATACACTACATTCGTGGATCTGACGAAAGCATTTGACGGTGAATCGCAACGGACTGTGGAAAGTCATGCAGAAATTCGGCTGTCCTGGGCAGTTCACGCACATGGTGCGTCAGTTTCATGACGAGATGATGGCGTGCGTCACTGACAACGGGACAGTATCCGAAGCATTCGCAGTGACCAACGGAGTAAAGCAGGGCTGCGTACTGGCTCCCAACCTGTCCAGTCTCATGTTCTCTGCTATGCTAATGGACGCCTACCATGATGAACAGCCTGGGATCCACATCGCCTACAGAACTGACTGGCACCTTCTCAACATTCGGCTTATGTAGGCTTCAACGCATGTGTCTACGACTTCTGTCCATGACTTGCTCTTCGTGGACGACTGCGCCCTTAACACCGTGACAGAGGAGGACATGCAAAGAAGTATGAACCTATTCGCCGCAGGCTGCACCGATTTCGGATTAACAATCAGTAGAGCCAAAAAATTTTTCATGCCCCAGCCGTCGCCCAGTGCTCCCAGAATCGATGTCAACTGTGCTCAACTCAAATATGTAGGAACCTTCGCTTATCTAGGAAGCGCGCTATCATGCAACACGAGAATCGATGACGAGGTTGCCCAACGGATCTCCAAAGCAAGTCAGGCTTTCGGCCGGCTGCAGGCGTCCGTGTGGAATCGCCACGGTATTCACCTGAACACCAAACTGAAGATGTACAAGGCCGTCGTCTTGACGACACTCCTTTACGGAGCGGAGACCTGGACCGTCTACTCGAACTAAGCCAGGAAGCTGAATCACTTCCATCTCAGCTGCCTCCGCAGAATACTGATGCTGAGATGGCAAGACAGGATCCTGGACACGGAAGTTCTAGAGCGCACCGGAATCCTCCGCATCCACACTGTGCTGAGGCAAGTGCAACTGCAATGGAGCGGCCACCTGGTAAGAGTGGACGACGAGCGACTACCCAAACGACTTTTCTACGGAGATGTCGCTACGGGTGATCGCTGACAGGGAGGTCAAAAACGACACTACAAGGACACTCTGAATACTTCCCTTAGCAACTGCAGATCAACCAGGCAACCTGGGAGGAACTCGTCCAGGATAGAACGGCATGGAGAAGAGCCATGAAGACCGGTGCAGCCATCTATGAGGCGTCGGCTTTGGTTGGTCACTTGCGAATCCATCGTACAGAGACTGGCGAACAAGAGCCTGGAGCACCAACCCACAGCAGAGATCGACGCCTCCACTGTCGTCACTGTCCTCGCGCATTCACTCATCGCATAGGCCTATTCGGTCTAATGCGCATCCATGACAGTGGCATTCACCGCAATGCCGACAACACCGATACCCCATGCACACCCTCCGCTCCGCCATTCTTATCGCCACTGCCACCCCCACTACCATGAATGACATCCCCCCAGCCTCTCCCGATTTCTCCTGCCCACAATGCGCACGCAACTTCAACTCACGCATTGGCCTGGTCGGCCACCCTTGAATCCGTCGCACGGAGGCTGGTGAACCAGTTCCTGGGGCTCCGACATACAGTCGCCGCGCCCGCCTCCACTGCCCTCCCTGCTCCCGCACATTTACACACCGCATTGGCCTAGTACTACAAGTGCGCTTCCACGACAACCTGCGGTAAACCACCGAAGGCTAAGCCACATCAGCGCACACTATCTACACTAATATATAGACAACGCCCTAAAAATCATCATAATGTACCTGATAAAATCACGGTTTCCTAGAAACCGTGGCTTGGAAGGCTGCCAATCTGACGCTTACACCAGACCATGTCAAAGACGAGGGAGACTGGAATGTCAATTTCTGGCTAATTAGCCGTCGTCAGCTAGTCATACCCAACCCTAGGTGATGCACAACCCGAGGGTCGAACCCGCGACCCGTTGATCAAAATTCCAGTTCTCAAACAATTATCTGCCTCTTCTACTACTAGCCACTGTGTGGCTGCTGGCGAGGCTCAAGAGTGAGCCTCAAAGGCAGAGTGGAACGAGTGAATTCCATTAGCAATCGGTAAACGTTCAGCAACGAATGCAAGGCTTCTTTCTATTTCCATTCCCAGAAACCATTCCATTCTCCAATCCATTCAGTTTTTTGGTGCAAGGAATAGGTGCAGTAACTGACATAGCTAGTGGTCTTGTCTACGTGAACCACATACATGACCTGACCTCACAAATACAAAAGCCGGGATTTCATGCAAAATAGGTGGGCGGCTCAGAGCGTTGACTTTAAGTCATCTAGCTTTTTTCTAACACAAAGCTAGAATTGTTCGTCACTTACTTAAGGCAAAGATAACGCTTCATTGGAATTTTTACCGTAAATAATTAAATAATTATTGGTGATTACCACAATAACTTTATCTTGGTTCGTAATTTTTAATAAATAAACGAAATATTTTTCTATCATAGAATAACGGGCCTGCTGCGTGTCCAACACCAAAAATATAGGGTGGGGTCTCCGCTGTTTGGTTCGATAGGCTTTTAAGCCTTATCATCTTTAACTATGTACCACTTGACATCCCTCGTTGTGTTGTCTCAGATTTCTGCCAATGTGTGTCGTGTAATCTTAGCCGATTCCTTCCTGCTTAATCCTTCTGCGCCAAGATTTAGTGTCCATATTTAAGAGGAGACGAATAATGTAAATGACGAAGTATGAATGACAATGCATTGAATGACGCTAGCTGGCTATACCACAAGAAATCATTTACATAAATGGGTCTGACATTCACGGATATGTTCTGCTTGAAGGAAAGAAACGAGCATTTCCAGTAAGCGAGGAAGGAGGCACGATCGCTGGGTCAAAAGCTTTATTAGCCTACCATTTCTTAGTCTTACTCGAATCTAGCAGCAGGGAGAAAATCAGATAAGTGTTGCGGGTGCCACAGGTCTTCCAGCGTTTATATGATTTAATTGCTACGCTACTGCATGTAACAAATTTTATCTTTCAGATGCATACGTTACAACCCAACAAATGAAACTTGTTGCCTTCCCAGGGATCGTATTTGGCTTCTCCTTATATTTCTTGGGATGTCACCTCTACACGCAGTCCTGTGCATTAACTGAAAGTTGAAAAGCGAGTCCTGTCTGTATCACGTGGCCAGTCATGTCCCAAATACACGTCACACCATCGCTTGGGCCCAAACGTGCACTGTCCGTGCCTGTTCTTCCAAAAGACTAGAAGTTTCCCGAAGCCAGGCACTCAGAGGAGGACTGAGATGCCATGTACAGAGCTTCGAAGGGCAAATGGAAGTGAGGAGGATCAATTGATAGAAAATGACGCACATAGCAGTCACTTACTAGAGCAAACGCAAAATAGGCCCATTCAAATTCTTACACTTTTTGCACATTTATTCAACCTGTGGCTCTCATTTACTGAGATAATCTAATCACCTTGGAGGTACTTCAGTTTTTTTCCATCCACGTTGCTAAACTATAGGGAGGACTGCCTCTTAAGGCAACAATTGGCCGTATTGAAACATTTTGCTTATGGATTTTTGGCCGTCGAATTGGCTTAGACTACCTCGATTCGGTCAGCCTCTCAATTCCTCGTTGACTTTCGAGGTGAGATGATGTATTTGGACGAAGCCATGGTCTCCTTCGATTGACTTCGGTATTTACATGGATTACACCGAATTTGACGCTTAAAGTCTTGCGCAACTTGCTTGGATAAGCGTACGCCGAGGCTTAGTGTTCACTCAAAACTGAACACCTCATGAACTGTTAGAATTTTACTTCAAGTTTATTTCAGTTTTGCTTCCAATTTGCCGAAGAAACCTATGAGCAGATCAAAGGGACTCAAATTGGCTCCCTGATCTCCGGTTTAGTTGCAGAAGTGGTTCTACGGGAGCTAGAAAACACCGACTTCGTTCAAAATGAGAAGGTTTTTGGTATCTTTACGCTGACGACACACTTGTTTTCGTCAAAAAGAATATGCTGCAAAAGTTCCATAATTTGCTCAATGCAATTTTCCCTGACATAAAATTCACGTGGGAATAAGAACGCCTGCAACAGCAGTTACCTTTCCTTGATGCCACCATGAAGCTAAATCCCAACGGTGAACTTGAGACGCGGCTGACAGGAAAGAAACGGATTTCACAGCAACCATCCGGTGGCACAATAACGAAGTTGGTTGGGAACGCTCTTCAACCGGAGGCAGATTCATTGCAGCAGGCTGGAGGAAAAGGTGCGCGAGGCCTGACCTATCTGCAACCAATTAATGCTGAATGGCTATCCGAAGGCTATCCGAACACGATGTCTACGCGCTCTTCCAAAAGGATTCCACTGGAAACACCATCAAGGATATGGCAGTTTCGCCATGCATTAAGATCGTCTCAGAAGCGACTAAACGAATTGGACTGGAATTGTACGCTGACCGAAAACTACCATGCGTGGCAAGGTGATGAAAATTGATGACTGACTAAACCCCATCGCGTAATCTGTGGTCTTTTACGCGTTACACGCTTAACTGTCCCAGTAACTACACAAGTCGGACTGAACACCTGCTCACATCGTGTATGCCTGAGCATAAGCTGGCTGTGCGATCAAGCGACAAATTATCGCAAGTTGCTGACCACACCTACGAAACGGGCCATGAGTGAAATTTCGCAGCCGTCAAGATAATCGTCAACGCTGGAAACAACACAAGTCGAGATTCGTTTGAAGCCTGGTCCACAGATGGGAACTCAGCCAAATGATATATCGATTTGGAGCCAACGTTTGCAGCCCAGCGCAATCATCTGCAGGCTTACGTCCAAGATCACTGATCGTTTTGTACCCCCCTATAAATGTCATCTTTCTGTTGCTTCTGCTATCTGTGACGATGAACTCCTACAGGACTTCAAAAGCTTAGAAAAAAAAACTGCCCCGGTGCTAAACCGCTCCGCTCCTTTACTCATACACACAGTTGGAACGCAAACTTTCAAATACATTTGTGTTTATACTGAGCTGTGACTGGACTGGCAAAAAGTGTATTGGTTTTTTTTTTACCAACAGCTCACAATAATTTATGTTTTAAATAGTATTTTTATGAAATGGAGCCTTTCAAAACTTCTATGAGACGCTACTAGAATTTGACCGTCCAAAAACGCAAGCATGGCTATCCGCATTGTCAGCAGCCGTTTACTGCACCCCAGCCACGCAACCTAACCGTTCGGAACTGTGAGCAGGTGGTCAACATCTTTTAATCCTGACCGATCTATGCATTTGAAGGAGTCCTACAGGAATGACCGCACACTGAACCCCATTTGGATAAGGCGTTTATGACATCTCTGCTGGACACCGTCTATTGACTATCTGCGCTATGTACGTAGGCCTGTTAGCGTTTCAGATCCCAGATGGTGGTCCTCAGAATTGTGATTGGTTAGGTGAAGTAGAATATGTCCGAAACTATTCTTACCAAATTTTCTTCCATTCTATGCCCTTGCCCCCTCTGTCATGAATTAGTCTAGTTTCACCTTAAAGTTTAAGACGGGAAAATTCGCTGTCGAAAACAAAAAAAAACAATATTGACCGGTGGTGGAGGGAAAATTGGGCCTCCACTAGCGTTGAAAGAGAAAGAGCACCCTCGTATGTTAAGTTGCAATGAATGAAGCTCTATTTATATCGTATTAAAACGATAAAATCCGTACTTCGAGAATTGGATTTTATGAACTCGGAAAAATCTATAAAGTCTACTGTAAAAGATGCATTTTACGTGCATTTCCCATGTATTAAAAAACCAAAAGTGCAAATTCCATGATATTTTTCCCAATGCAATAAACGTTAGGTTAATGAAAAAATTCAATCAAGCATCATTACCTATCTCCTGAGAAATTATTACAGAATATATTCCACGCTAGCTGAAATTTAAAAACCGCACTTTGGTAATGCTCCGTTCTTCGAATTCTGTAAGAATATTTTGCGCAATCTGTTGGACGTTTTGTCGTCTCCGGTAAACCAGGAGGAGCACATGCTAACCTAAGCATTCTCAAACAATTGGTTTGAGAAGAATGCACCTTTCAATCCATGCTGTACTTTTTACTTAATTACTAACTGAAGTGACAATGCGGATCAAGATGAAGAGCTGGACCTAGAAAGGTAATTGAAGAAGAACCACCATACGTAGGCTAAGCGAGTAGGAAGTGTCACTGATAAAGCTCTATGTGCCGCATCAGTTTGTGCTTGCGAAATCGAAATTTAATTTGACTCACCACGTAATTGCTGCTTCTTGCGAGAGAGTGATCGTTTTCTGATTGACGCAAGGCAAAAATGACAAGTGTACACCCAATGTAGCTAGTACCCGTGCTGCCGGTATATTTATCATGAATCACTGGCTCTGTTGAGAGTTTAATGAATATAAAGCGGCTATCCCACTGTCGTTGATAGACATAGGACAAATTTACAAATCAAACGTTCGGTCTGTGCATTTAAAGCGTGATTCATAGGGATAAACTCGCACTTAGCGATTAAGTTCCGAGAGAAATAAAAGTTGCATATATTTATACTTGACATATATTAATTTTACCGTACCTTCGAAACACGTAGCGCACCCTAGAATAATACAAGGACCTTTCTCGTGTCTCCCTGTCCTGTAAGACAATATTATGTGCTCTTAGATGCGCACATCTGGTTATGACGGTTTTTCCGATGCAGAAGCTTTTGCAGTATGAGCATACAAGTTTTTTTTCAAATTGGTTTACGCTCGGGATCATACATAGCTGGATCTTTGGAACCCTTACGTTTGTTGTAGATAAAATGTCTACGCAAAATTGACACTCTATCAGCAATCGAGTCGGGAATACCTTACAGAACTTGACTTCGCCAATAGCGAACGAATCATACGTTTCAGCTACCTATAAATCGATGTGTTTTAATATAAAACTGCAAATCTAGTGTTTCTTTGCTCTCGTCTTCGAGGTGACATTTTTCACGGAGAAAATTAATGAGCACCTTAATTTATTTATCTTCAAATAAACAAAAATATGGTTGGTTACAGGTGATGACACATTTTTCAGGAATGAGGACTGGACATTATGACACGGTCGTAACTGCATTATAGTCGAATCTCTCCCAAATACTATTCGCTGTTTAATACAATTATTTTTAGGAAAAACTGTATTCCTTGAGAAGTTGCCTGCTTTCGTTAAAAACGGTTCCATTATCGGCCACTCCGGTGAGCATGTTTAGTGGTTAAAAGCTAGGCTGGTTAGTCAAACTGCCTTTAAAATGTTCCGAAGGTCCTTTTAAGACCTCAGTACACAAACAGCAATGTAATATTCGTATGAATAAAACTTATGGTACGCGTGAATAGGCACGTTTAAGGCTGAATTTAAAGAAGAGACCTTATCAGTGGAACACTATAAAATGAAAGTTAATTTAACAAATCGGGGAAAATGTTTTCGACTTCCAGGCGTGTGCCGTGGTGAAGGGTAAGAGAACTGGACGAGCGACTAAACCAATTGTTTATTCTTTGAGGAATTGAAACTGATAATGGAATTCAGGGTCAAACTAACGACCAACAAGGACACTCGACACTAAAGGGGATAGTATAAAGTCAAAGACCAGTGCCGCAGGTGTGGAGATTGGTGCAGAAGGCTCTGAATGCCGGCGATAGATTAATATACCAATTGGCTGAGTTCTCATCTAGACCCAGACTTCACTCAATTTTCGACTTATAGTTTCCTGTGTGAGCAATTATCTTGGTGTCTTCGAAGGTTTTATGTAATGATCCCTTTCGTAGGGGTGGGCAAAGTTATCCTATGTTTGAGTGCGCGAGATTTGAGCATGTGTTTGGTCTCACCAATGTAACTACAAGGACAGTTTGGACATATATTAGGGACACTACATCCGAATATTACCTGTTTTAATGATCGGTCTTTGATTTTCATACCCTTTCAGCGCATGGCAATTTTGGACTAGTTGGTAGTGTCCTGTCCAGGAAGCGTTTTACCCTTAAGGATATGGTTAGGATCTTGCTTTATCCAATTTTATTCCACCCACTAGCTTTCTACTACTGACAAAAACACGTTGTGCCAAACGACGCACGCCACATAGAATGCGTTAATAGCACAATAAGGTTGCATCAAACAAGACGTAAACAGCTGTAGGTTTCGCCTTCTAATTTTCTTCGATAAACATTCCACCTAAAAGTATCTCGTACTTATCGGGCCACACGAGTTTTTTTTATTTTTGGGTTCCTGTAATGAAGCTTAATACGTTCGAAGACTGTTTGCACTCATATTTGAGGTACCGGGTGGTTGCTGTGTGGGCTGAAAAGTGACGTTGTGATCTTCATACGGGTCGTCAGGAGGAAGACACTACAGTAGGCTTATAACCGGCTTGACTCAATCTTTCCAGATCTGCGTTTCGGGATGAATGAATGAAAGGAGGAGGTGCTGCCTTTACGATGAAGTCCCAGGGTATAGATCAAGTCAACGAGCACCACGTAGTTTATAAGTTTTCAGAGCAAACCACCCTGGGACTCAAGAAGGAAACTGTATGCGAACGCTCTTCAGACGCACTGGAGCAAACCAGAAGTAAAAAGCACTTGGGAACCGATACCTTCGCGAAGACGCTTATGAGCCAATGCCCACCTGGCCGCTTCGGAGGACACAAACGGAAACCCCATACGTGTATCGAGCAGGCGTCAGTTTTCACAGCCCTTCACGATTATCTCCATACCTGTGGCACCGGTCATTGCCTGGATAACACCCCCTACAAACGTCGCTTGTCTTTTGCTTCTGAAATGACTCAGAAAAATCAAAATTTTTCCCAGGTGCTCCAAGTTTTACTTGTCTGACATTTTGAAGTAACATGTGAACCCGTCAGCAGAGCACAAAAAATAGGTGTGGCGACCAGCTAACTCTCATTATCATCAGATTCCACATTCCGCGTCGAGTATCGTTCTTGCAGTGATGGTGTCTTGATCGTCCAAATCCGATTCGTAAACTCCAAAAACTTCATCACTGGGGTTGAGCATTCAGTTGGTACTTACTTTGCCACTGGAAGCATTGGCCACCTGCGCTGCTCGGTCATGGAGGTAGAGGTTATTGCGCTGGTTTGTGTATCAGATGTTGTAGAACCATACTTTACAATGATGATGCAGGTGCGTTTAAGCCGAATTCTCAACTAACGATGCAGCATAATTACCAGTCCATAGTATTTTTTAGCACACTGCCCGAACGTTTATGGTACCTTAACTGCCCGGAAGATCAGTAACTTGGGTATTGCCGCCCAACTGATGGTGTAGCCACTGCAGCCTAAATCTTATGCAGTTTCTATGGATCTGCGACCATTTCTTGTCCAGTTTTGAATAGAGATCTTGTAGGAAAAATGTTCAACACGTGGTATTTGTACTCGCTGGGTCCCGTGTACGGTATGTCTGGTGCCCTATCGAAGATTAGATCGATAGAAAACATTTCACTTTATTTGTGATTTTTAAAAAGAGCCTAAAGCCCGCAGTTCGAAGGAGTTTAGAATGCCACGTTTGAATACCCCTATGTGAGTTGTAACCTGACTCGGCCACTTTGATCACTGATTCTGCTACTGGATGCAATACTTTTCTGCAGGCCATCCGGGTAGGTAATTACTCCCGACATGAAATATAGAGCAGGGGGAGGCCATTGGACCTGGTATCGAAGCGAAGTCGGAGAACCATGCAGACCTAAACATATCCTGCCTTATTTGATTGTGCCTGCCGGTTTCGCTGCAACTCTCTCCCCTGCCGCGTGCAAAAAATTATCCCACCCAGTGGCGAGTGGATCGGCCACTGGGCGGTGCAGAACCTGCTATAGGTCGCAAGCTCTCTAAATGCCAGTATATTTGGCAGGCACGCAAAATCATTGCTCGAGGCTACTATCACTGATATTTAGGTTATGTTCTGCCAACAATCAGCTCTGGGGGCATTGGACTGAGTTCAGATCGTAAACGAGAGAACCTGACTACGATTCTCTATGGTTGGCCTGACGTTCATTTTTTCTACTGTCGTACGAGAATTAATTCCTGAGCAGGAATGCACGGGTATGAATAGGAATCTGGCTCCCAGCCACAAGTGTACGACACGGTCGCATCTCCCGCGCATGGATGATCCTCACAGTCTTACAGTCCCCTCCTCGATTGGACTCTAAGCGGACTGTGATCGATCGCGCTTTCTCCATGACCGCCAGAAAGGACCATTGGGAATTTTGAAGACCGTTTGCAAATAACGTTTCCGTGCATTGTGTCTCCATGACCCTCCCCCAGGCTTAAAATTGGACGCGCGTGGTTCAACCCACCTCCGGTTCGTTTGTTTCTAACCATCATCAAAATTCCATTCTGGCTACTGAGATGTCGAGCCTCTCGTTTGCTGTCGGCCCCCGGGATTACATGCGAACTTGCACCCTTGTGCACCCTATTTTGACCTATATCTACTCACTTGCTGGAACTTATTTTTACTGTCACTCTGCACTCAGAATCAACTTACCCTCCTCCTCCATATACTTCTCGAAGCAGTTTTTCTTGCACGTTTTTTGAAAGTGGGTTCTCATTGGACTTTGCCCCACTTTCCTTGCAGGTTTTTTTCTCTACTTCGTTTTGAGCTTATCTATTTTCGAAAAATTATTAATTATTGCGTTAAACGGATAAACCGCCGATGGATTTGAAAAAGTGCCAATTCTAAGTTATCCTGTATAGCTGTCTGCTCACACAGAGCATCAAAGTCCGCATTTGAATTATTTTAACTCAGCTCCCACGTTGGTTTGATAGTGCCCCGGAGCACTTAACATACAAATTTATGTTTTATTTACCGAATAGTTTAATCATTGTCGTTAAATATTTTATATCATCTTACAGTGCTTGGGTGAACAAACAAAATGGGAAAATAAACTTACCTGAAGTGTTTAAAACTTTTCTATCGTCAAATCATAGAATAAATTTATCCAAATATACAGTTCATCTCCTAGAGGTAGCAAAAATTTATACTAGCATATAATAATAAAATCAAAGTAATAGGTTGTAAAATAAACTCGATCCGTGCAAATAATTAACGTTAAAGTTGAAAGGGTTGAGGCTAGAACACGGTCTCTGTGTGAAAAACAGTCACGCTCCTATGAAACCCAGAATTCGACCCTCCGCTGAAGATATATGACAGTCACTTACCGTCACATCTTGGCCAACGATCAAGGATGGTGCCTGGTGCCGTTAGTGCACAAGCATTATCCAGCGGCAAGGTAGGACATGCGCTCAACAGTGCAGCGCACAGACTTGAATGTTTAAACGACTTAAGAGTTCAAACCCTTCAGAGGGATTAAAAGTGCCATTTTAAACTGGGAGGGAACAACCTATGCAGGCAGAAAAAGAGCAAATCCCTAAAGGTGTGTAACGACCAGAAAATTGGAAAATGTTCCGCAGAATTTAACGGAAGACCTTCGTAGATTTGCAGCACATGAAACCTTACCGTGTACGGAAGAGGCTAAATTCTTCATCAGCGGCACTGAATGAGTTGAGGAGAGTTATACTACTGGCATTCGGGGGTGGTTAAAAATAATCTTTAAAGTATGCTTTGCTAGAATTGCACTTGCTCATGCACTGACAGTTCGCTTCTCAAAATACACGTTGGATACTGCATCAACATATATTTGCCTGAGTTTGAATGTGCATACGACTAAATTAATCCCAATGTTCGCGGACGCCATTTGTATAGAAAGTACATGGATATATGCGCTCTTTGGACGCAAATATGCAAACTCGGTGTAATAAAACAATATATCAGTGAGAATGCCATTACTGCATGCAAAGAGATGCTAGCACGCTTCCAACGTCTAGTAGTATGGTATGAGTTCATAGTGGAATAAATCAGGGGCGCGAAAAATATTTATACAGCGGAAATTTAGTGCGTATTATATTTTAAAAATTATTAAAATTTGTATATTGATTACCTTACATAAAGACGTTAGTAAGGTTTCTTCAGTTCTGACTAGTTTCCGTGAAAGGCGCAAAATCGATAATAAGAATGGTAGGATACCTTACTTTTGACATTCAAAGGGACTAACAATTCATACATGTGCTCTTGAGCAAAGGCATTTTGAGTTATTTTTGCTGCTCTCAAACTATAAAGCAGGCAAGTAGTCTGATCTCAATCCTACTGAAGAGATGCGGTGGACTTTGGAACGTGAACAGAGGGATCTTTTACTTAAATGAAGTCGTCAGTGTTGGAATAAGTCTGGTTTGCATGCTAGTTAGCCCGGTTTCCACATTTATACAGTGCTGCGTTGTATTTTCCAGAATGGTATTCTTAACGAAAGCAGTAAACCGGCTGAAAGATGACCAAGTTATTGACACGTATTTTCCCCTTTTTATGGGAGGGCTGATCACCTTTCGCTTATTACATAACCTTGAAGCATGATTTGATTCCCAAACATACTCTTAATGGAATGGCATTCTCACAGTAAAGGTTTTTTTTCAAAAACACGCAATTTTCAAACCTCCCTAAGTGCATTATTCTTTTAATTATTCATTTCAAAATCCACACAACGTAAGCAGCCTGAAGGCACTTGCACAATTTTACAATCAGTGTGGGAGCTATTTATAGCTCAGTATACTTCAAAATGTTAGGAAATTATACAGGATCAAGGTACGTGCAGGCAGGTTAATTTTTAATGTCTCCAGTTAAGGATTTTTGAAGAATCACAGCATTGCCAAATTCTAGATGTTCCCTACGTGCATCCGTTCTTATATAATTTTAGCTGCAATACAATCTTATTTCAGTAGGTTAATATCACTATGCAGCTGTTTTGCTTGTTGAAGTATTACATTTGAAAGGTCAATGAAGCATGCTCTCGGTCTCACCAAGGTAGTTACAGCATGTGATAGGGTGCACTGTACCCGAATGTTCCCCGTTTTCTAATCGGTTTTTGTTTTTCCTGCCCTATCAGTGCGAGGTCGCCTAGAGGTGAGGCAATCAGGCGTAGGAGTCACCGTGATGTCATTCCTCTGCCAAGTACATCGGCTCAGTGTATGTGCTGTGTGTGTCTGCCTAGTACGTCGGCTCAGTGTATTTGCTGTGTGTGTGGAGTGGCTGACCAGTGGACTGGGAGTCAGACGGCGATGGCTGCTCCATATCCCCTGAGTTTGTGAATCCTGGTGTGTGCGTTATGGGGGCCAGGTCGTGCTGAGGCGCGCTAAGACGGGTACGCCGATCCGTCAGCCATTCTGCCCACTCCCACATCAGGCAACTGACCGGCTCGGACAGTGTCTGATGGTTGGGGTTGGGGAGAGAGTGAGGTCAACAGCTCAGCGCATGTTCCTCACTATAAACAATCTGACGCGCATAAAACTATCCCAGTGCCGTGGCTTGGAAGGTTGCCAATGGGCGGGATAACTCGGACCGCGTGGTCAGCCCAATGTGTGTTTTGTGTGGAGTGGCGGACCGAGAGTCAGGCCGCAATGGTTCCTTCTTAATGTGGTCTTTATGGCACTCCCACTCTGTGGGACCGAGCCAGGTGTGGTGGTACGCCGAGGGGCGGCTCCGGCCGCACCAGCCAACTGCGCCCTCTCCCATCTCTGGTCTTCTTGACTGTGTCATGAGACCGGGCTCAGGTGGGGGGGGGGGGAAAGAGAGTGAGGTAACATTGAGTGCGCGGTTGGAAGGTTGCCAACTAACAATAACACTCAGACCTCGCAGTTAGTACAATGTGTGTTGTGTGGAGTGTCTGACTGGTGTTCTGAGAGTCAGGCTGCAATGGCTTCTTCTTAACGTGACTTCTGGCTATCTCACACAGGTGAGATGTAAGCCGTTCAACCCCCTGTTGTGTGAAATCCTGGTGCTTGTGTTTGGGGGGCTAGGTCGTGAACGTAGTACACGTAGACGAGGTCACCAGCGCCTGGGTTTAAGTATGGCTGGCTGATGACGGCTAAAAAGCAGAAATGGCCGTTCCGGTCTCCCTTGTCTTTGGCGGTCATGTTATTCTGCCTATATCCTTAGCTGCCTTACGGCTGCTGGCGGGGCTTGAGAGAAATCCCCAAGGCACAACGGGACGATTGAGTCCTGTAACTGATCGGTGAGCGCCAACTTACCATAGGGCTTATTCCCGATCAAAACCGGCAAGACCGCGAGCTCGTGGCGCAGGAGGAGAGCGTTAGACTGGTGCCCAACGGGTCGCAAGTTCGAGCCTCGTGCGCCACAGCACATGCGTTTGGGTATGGCTGGCTGATGACGGCTAATAAGCCAGAAATGGTCATTCCAGTCTCCCTTGTCTTTGTCGGTCATGTTATTCTGCCTATATCCTAAGCTGCCTTACGGCTGCTGGCGGGGCTTGAGAGTTTTCCCCAAGGAACAACGGGACGACTGAGTCCTGTAACTGATTGGTGAGTGCCTACTTACCATAGGTTATATTCCTGATAAAAACAAGCAACACAACCAGCTCGTGGCGCAGTGGGTTTGAGCGTTAGACTTTTGCCCAACAGGTCGAGAGTTAGAAACCTCTAGCGCCACAGCGCCTGGGTTTTGCTATGGCTGGCTGATGACGGCTTAAAAGCCAGAAATGGCCATTCCAGTCTCCCTTGTCTTTGTTGGTCATGTTATTCTGCCTATATCCTAAGCTGCCTTACGGCTGCTGGCGGGGCTTGAGAGTTTTCCCCAAGGCACAACGGGAAGACTGAGTCCTGTAACTGATTGGTGAGTGCCTACTTACCATAGGTTATATTCCCGATAAAAACCGGCAACACAACCAGCTGGTGGCGCAGTGTATAGAGCGTTAGACTTTTGCCCAACAGGTTGAGAGTTCAAACCTCTAGCGCCACAGCGCCTGGGTTTTGGTATAGCTGGCTGATGACGGCTTAAAAGCCAGAAATGGCCATTCCAGTCTCCCTTGTCTTTGTCGGTCATGTTATTCTGCCTATATCCTAAGCTGCCTTACGGCTGCTGGCGGGGCTTGAGAGTTATCCCCAAGGCACAACGGGACGAGTGAGTCCTATAACTGATCGGTGAGCGCCTACATACCATAGGTAATATTCCCGATCAAAACTGGCAAAAACAAGAGTAGGTGGCGCAGTGGGTAGAGCGGAAGACTAGCGCATAACAGGTCGCGAGTTTGAGCCTACTGCGCTGCAGCGATTGGGTTTAAGAATGGCAGGCTGATGACGGCTAAAAAGCAGAAATGGCCATTCCAGTCTCCCTTGTCTTTGTCGGTCATGTTATTCTGCCTGTATCCTAAGCTGCCTTACGGCTGCTGGCGGGGCTTGAGAGTTATCCCCAAGGCACAACGGGACGAATGAGTCCTCTAACTGATCGGCGAGCGCCAACATACCATAGGGTTTATTCCCGATCAAAACCGGCAAGACAACGAGCACGTGTCGCAGTGGGTAGAGCGTTAGACTTGTGCCCAACAGGACGCAAGTTCAAGCGTCATGTGCGCCACAGCGCATGCGTTTGGGTATGGCTGGCTGATGACGGCTTAAAAGCCAGAAATGGCCATTCCAGTCTTCCTTGTCTGTGTCAGTCATGTTATTCTGCCTATATCCTAAGCTGCCTTACGGCTGCTGGCGGGGCTGGATAGTTATCCCAAAGGCACAACGGGACGAGTGAGTCCTGTAACTGATCGGTGAGCGCCTTCTTATCATAGGTACTATTCCCAATCAAAACCGGCAAAAAAAGAGCACGTGGCGCAGTGGGTAGAGCAGGAGACTTGTGCCCAACAGGTCGCGAGGTTACGTTTAGTGCGCCGCAGCACCTGGGTTTGGGTATGGCCATGTGGTCATTCCACACTGGTTGATTGTCTTTGACCCAAATGTTAATTTAAATGTTGGGTCTGACCCTTAAAAGTCATGTCCGAATCATCTGACTCCATGTCTTGCACTTAATTATTTCAGAAAGTTATTTCCCAGATTATTCTCTGGAGTCCATTTACCAGAAACCGCATAGAAAACGCTGGAAGTCACACTGAGGAGCCGAAACCCTCGTTGCTGTTTCATGGAGCAGCAGAAACATCGGCGAAAAGATGTGTCTGGGCTTTTAGATAGAACCTTCATTGGAAGAACGATATAAACATCTGTGCCATATAAGATGAACACTGCTTGTTGTATTACTTGATGTAGAATTGGTATTACGTGGTTATTCCACAGTGGTTGATTGGCTTCGACCCAGAATGTTCATTGAAATTTCGGGTCTGACCCTTAAAAGTCATGTCTGAATCACCTGTCTCCATATCCTGCATTGTCAATATTTCAGACATTATATCCTTGATTATTCTCCGGAGTCCATATACCAGAAACCGCATAGAGAACGCTGGGGGACCCAGTGAGGAGCCGAACACCTCTTTGCTGCGTCACGGAGCAGTGGAAACATCGGCAAAA
This sequence comes from Schistocephalus solidus, assembly GCA_017591395.1. NCBI lineage: Eukaryota > Metazoa > Platyhelminthes > Cestoda > Diphyllobothriidea > Diphyllobothriidae > Schistocephalus > Schistocephalus solidus. The sequence goes on from WEDG01004239.1 coordinate 26,632, forward strand.
CACGTGTCTGGGCTTTTAGCTAGTACTTATGTTGGATGTACTGAATAAAATCTGTGCCATATAAGTTTCCTACAAATTGGAGAACGACTTGATCGCATCATGGCATTACGTGGTTATTCAACAGTGGTTGATTGAATTTGAAGCAAATGTTCAATGCAATTTCGGTTCTGACCCTTAAATGTCATGTCCGAATCATTTGACTCCATGTCCTGCAGCTTATAATTTCAGAAATTATTTCTTCGATTATTCGCTGGAGTCCATATACGAGAAACCGCATAGACATTGCGGAGGGACCCCCTGAGGAGCCGAAACCCTCAATGCTGCGTCACGCAGCAGCAGAAACATCAGCGAAAAACCTTTCTGGGCTTTAAGCTATTACCTATGTAGGATGTACGGCATATCATCTGTGCCATATACGAGTTATACTACTTGTAGTACTACTTGTTTGTAGAATGGTTTTACGTGGTTATTCCATCTGGTTGATTGTCTTCGACCCAAATGTTAATTAAAATTTCCGTTCGGACCGTAAAATATCATGTTCGAATAATCTCACTCCATGTCCTGCACTTAATAATTTCAGAAATTATTTCCTGATTATTCTTTGGAGTCAATATACCAGAAACCGCATAGGGAATGCTGTGGGACCCACTGAAAGGCCGAAACCCTAGTTTTTGTGTGACGCTGCGGCAAAAACTTTGGCAAAACACGTGTCTGGGCTTTTAGCTATTACCTATTTCGGAAGTACGGTATAATGTATTTGCCATTCCATTCACGTCTCCCATCATCTATATATATATATATATATATATATATATATATATATATATATATATATATATATATATATATATATATATATATATATATATATATATATATATATATATATACATATACATATACATATACATAGATGATGGGAGACGTGAATGGAATAACAATTAGTTTACTCAGGAAAAGTCATTCGGTCGTCGGATATGGTTACCGCTGGAACTGTTCAAGAGTTCGATGCACAAGCACGATCGCGGTTTATCTATTTACCCATACTGGTTTAATGAATCGGGGCAAAAGCTTTTGATTTTCCACAGTCGGAATGGATCTCATGAAAGAGATGTTGGGGAATGTATATTATAGGAGGAACTTATGCTACCGAACGTATATAACTCCGCATGTGAACAAGTTCGGACGTAATCAGAGCAAACGTTTTTAATAGTTACAACTCCGTCGTCTAAGTTACTATCCGAGTCGTACGCGCATTAAATGAAAATTTTGTTTTGTCCCGTTTATTCCTATCACGTACAAAGTTCGCCGAATCGCCATTCGCATAAAGATACACATCTCATTCACTCGAACTTAGAGATAAAGTTACAGGTATAGGAACGGGTTGAATCCATGCGCAGAATTTTATGTTGCCACCGTCAAATTCTAACTAATTTTAATTACTTCGCGACTCTTCGCTGGCAAGCGAACAACGCACTGCATGGGGCGTAGTTGCATAAAGTCGTCAGCAGGGGAACGTCCATGCGTCTGTCGTGGAGGACAGTAAACACGGGAGTTTTAAGTGCTTATAAATCGCGTGAATTGTAATCGAGTCCCGCAGTACGTGCAAATAGATTTATTTGGGCAATTTTGGAAATGGTTTATATGAACCACTTATTCTAGTCCAAATCAGGAAAACGTACCGTTGTGAGGATGTAGATGATCGGGTGATGTGACGGATGGAAAATTGGTGTACATGCTGAAATCTATGGTTAGGTTTTGAGATGAAAAAAGCACATTTATATAAGAATACCACAGACAAATAAAAAGGGAGAGAGAAAGACACCTAAAACATTAAGACTCCCTTTTGCTTAACTGTAGTGATATCATGAGACGCTGGAAAATCGTAAGTTATGCTCAGGGCACCAAGTCGTGCATATAGAATTCCATGCATGGTTCAGATTGATGGCATGAAGGTGATTTTGTAAGTGGTGCGAACCACGAACGCATGGGAATCCAAGAAAGGTCCTAAAGGAAAACACTAGTAAGCAGGTCAGAATTGCTTTAATTTTCGACATATCTAAAACTTTCCTAGCAATAGAAAACATATGAGTTGCCTTCTGGAGTTTTAATTGAAGTATCAACAGAAGTAGCAAGACGATAACGGCAGTCATTAGGAGAAAGTAGTGCGATATGAGAAACAGGTGAGTCTAGGGGTTGACGTACTTGATTGAGATGCCGAGTTAGAAGAATGATGGGAGAAGTGGAGGGCACAAAGGCATGTATCCTGAGCTGATAGGTAGTCGATGCGTCGGACATGGACACAGCCTGAAATCGGACCAGTGTTGACTTGGATGGTCCACACCTCTCTAATGAACCATGTAGGTTTCGGAACCGGGACACATAATTTTGATTTTTCATAATGGAAATGCTGTGTATGACGGAGACTTTTTTTGAGGGGGGGGGGCCGGGCTTAAAACATATGGAGATGTATGAGCTTAAGGTAGATTTGAATGATAAGTGTCCCTGGTAAGGCTTGATGAGACAGTGCATCTTTCCAAAGCACAGCTCAAAAAATGCTAAGGAAGAAAGAGCCAGATTTTTGTATAATTCGTGGGTGTAGAGGGATCAAAGGCCACTTAACTACTGTAATGCGTGCTCAGGGAGCCGAATAGTGCTCGTGGACAACCCAGCAGTGCCCACGTTCAAGATATTTAAAGCAGGATTTTCAATTAATGATGACCACAAACACGTGAGTTTCCAGGAGGTAACAAAGAAGCCCATTGTACACCCTGTATCTACTGTATCGAATTAATAACTGTTTTGTGGTTTCTTAACTTCTCCACACATATGCAAGTCCCCTATACAGCTGGAGGTCAGATAATCACAATCATGAGGGCTGCCTCTTGTATTTGTCAATTGGAGTCTCAAACATTCTACGCATAGGATGAATGTTGATTACAAAAAAAAGAAATTGACGAGGACTCTCTGATACAGGGTAATCAAGGGGTAAATTAAATTACTGCAGTGGTGTGTTGGGGTGCTGAATGACGGGGGATATGAACGGCAGGGACAACATGTGGGGCAGCATGTGGGCTGAAATTATATAAGGTTTCACACTTTTTATTTATACATTTAGATTTTATTTTCCATACAATTTGGGAAGATCTGCTTCCGAACCCGCTTAATGACGATGTCATGCAGGCACGACACCCAGGGAAAACTGATTGCCGCCTGGTTGCGAAAGGGGACCTGAGATGCCCGGTAAAAAGGCGCGTGTATTTTGAGAAAATGTAAAATTATTTCTAAACTTTCGATATAAATTATTCATCTGGTAGCCATGACAAGACCCTTAGATTATTTATTGCGTTGCGGAAAATGACATTGCTGGTTGTACATTTGGCAAATAAAAATTCTATAAGTGACCTAAGGTGAAACTATGTATTAATGTGAAAACAACGAGGAGCATGTGGAAGGCAGAGTGAACAGAGTTAACCAGGTTGATGTAGTTCAGTTTGAAAGGATATAAATGATAGACCTATACAAATAGGTTTTCTTGAGGAGCAGCTCCAGGGAACCGTAAACAGGTGGAAAGAACACAGATGCGTATATTTGATGTCCACCGTTTGACCAACAGCAGAATGAGCACATGGACGACCAGTTGCGCACGGATTATGTTAAAGTGGTATTCGACTAACGTAGCATCTACCGTGCTCGCTCTTCCCTAACTAGCCTGTGCCCGGAGTTAAGACAGTCGTAGATAGATATTGTCTGAACATCTTTCTCGTGCGGTGTGACAGAGAACAATGACGGAGTCTTGGGGCTTTTCGTATATGTGCGGATTTACGATCCCAATTATCGATGTGATAAAACAAGGTACATTCACATGAGTTTAGTACGGAGTTTTTGGCACAAGACGCCAAAAATTTGTAAAACAGACTTTTCAAAACTAAATCCACCCTGTTTTACCCTAAAAAATACGATTTATCATACCTGCATTTACTTTATTTTCGTAAACGCAAGTCAACTTTTCCGTTCCCTGAAAGGATATAGCTCCAAATGTTCTAGCTTGTGTTAATATTTATATAAAGTTCAACGCACAAAAACAAGAAGGTTTACTTCGGAAGGGGAAATAGCGTAAGACAATTTCTGAAAATCAGATAACCTCGTATTTAATCCAATTTTGCCCAGTTTTCCCTTCAATCAACAGATCTGAAATCAACTCTTCCTTAGTAAACAGCTTTGTGCTCCTCATAACAGTACAACAATCGAAATTGTCAACCTCAAATGTTTGCCCTACAACCAGCTAAATTTCGAGCAGGAAATTTCAGGAGTTAGGAAAGCTACTGCAGTTTTTTTTTACATGAAAGTGTCGTTGGAAACTGGTGACCCTTATTGCCTTCCTTGAGGTGCAAGGACATTTGATGACCGACTTGTTTACGTAAGAATGACCCACGTTTGAAACGTTTTCCTCAAGCGGCACTCCTGCGCGTCTCTCTACATGAACGAGAAACCACTTTTTTACCTACCAACTTGTTTTAAAAACAAAAGGATTACCATGTCAAACATCAATTTTTACATAAAACATGAAAGTCTTATAGAAAATCACACGTAACTGATTGCCCAATACTCACCTGACGATGCTTCAACCAAGTAGGTCACGCTACAGACTTCTCGTTCGTCGAGTAGCCTGAAAAAGGTCCGTGGTTCAACTGCTGCTGGGCCAGATGATGTCTCACAATTTATTTTAAAATATTGCTGCTCTCAGATGCCCCAATTTTGACACACCTTATAAACATGTCCTTCATAGATTCAAAGATTCCTGATATTTGGCGTTCAGTAAGAATCACCCCTATCCCTGAAAAGTCCACTTATTTTGGTCCTATGTCTTTCCGTTCAATCGCCTGCTCTTCTGCTTTACTGAAGCTTGCTGAGCAAGTCGCCCTCGATATAATCAAGTCATTTTCCTCCAAAGTCTCTGACCAATTACAATTTGCATATAAGGCCAGGCGTAGTACCCGGGATGCCGTTGTCTTTGGGGTCAAGTCGGCTCTAAGAGATTTAGATAAGGGCTGCCGTGCGTACGCACGCGCATTTCTTGGCTAACCCTCTACCTTCAACAACATCCTGTGCCATCTCCTCCTTAATAAAACATCCGCGTGTGGCTGCCCGGCTGGGTTATCTCTTGGCTTGAAGACTATTTTAAGTCCCACACTCAATTCGTACAATCCGGCAAGCGGAAATCTACTGTCCTTCCAAACAATCGCGGTGTTCTTCAATGTGCCATCCTATCCCTTTACCTCTTCTCCCTCCATACTGACGATTTGAGATCACCAAACGACTGTCTGTACATCAAATACGCCGACGATATGATTGTTGGCCATCCTCTTAACAATCAGATACATCTCCAGCCTCTGAAGGATGGCCTGGACCATGTCTCAGCTTGGTCGTCAGATAATGGTCTTCAACTCAACCATGAGAAATCTGTCTAATGGTTTTTTTCACCTGCAACCCTCCCCTTGTTCTGAATCCTTAGCCGACTTTCCCCAACGAGGTATCCTCTTTTTCGGTACATTGATGATACTCTGACATCCTATCTTTAATTATCCCAGCATATTGATACTCTTTTTTACACAAAAATTCGTAAACTTCTATATTATATCCGACGTTTACGTTCCTATCACAAACCTCAAGCCCTTATCTGGCGACTTATAGAGGCATGCATTCTTCCACTCATCCTTTATTGTTCTCCCGTTATTTTTTCAGCTTTGCTTAAAAAGGATTTGTTGATTTTTAAAAACGCATCCTCCGAATGCTGTCTTCTTCTGCTGGTATTTCTTATACTGTTTTAGTGGATTTGATAACAAAACGGCAGTTCACAACAGTCAACCAATTTGCTGGGCGGATTCTTGATGACGTATCCCATCCCCTCCACTCTGAGCTGATTGCCGTGAAGTCTTCCCGTCCGATGCGCTGAGGCTTTAGTCATACAGCTTGCCGTACATTGGCATATCAGCGCTCTGCTTTACCATTTCTAGCAGGCTACCTTACGTGTGAAGAGACTGAAATACAGAAGCTGAGATTGGAACTGTCTCCGCCACTAGATGTCCTTCGTGACTGTACACGCGAAATCATGGATTGCAGAAAAGGTGCGTAGAAATCATTCCTTATGTTCGTTTAATTAAGCATAGGATGCATGTTTGATACCGCACTGAAAGTAAGCGGCTCCTTTAAAAAAATAACTCTGAAATTATTTCTAACTTCTATGAACAGACATCTGATCCGTATTGTTTAATAATCCTCACAAAGAACACGGCAAATCATGGAAATATGAGCGTCCCATCCACTTATCATAGATGACATTGCTGTCTCATGTGAAAAAGCTTAATCCTTCCCTAAACATTAAACCTATGTGAATGCCCTTAACATAATTCTGACCCTTACCTTAACTTGGACAAACAACCTAACTGTAAACCTAAACTTACATTAACCCCTTAACCTCATCTTAATCCAAAAGGTTTCCACAAAAACTTCAAACAAACCCACTGGTCCTCTGACCAAATTTTAAAAAACTTCGGCGGCCTCGGTGGGAATCGAAACCACGCCAGCAAGGGGAAGGCTTTAGTAAAGCCAACGCTCTAGCCAACTGAGCTACGAGGCCATGCCAGGAGCCGTGAGTTTAATCACTTTTGGGTCAAAATACCCGCCCAGCCTACTTTGCAACGTATAGAATCCGCCAATTCTGATACAGTAAACTGACTGCCCAAGCATGATTTCCTAAGCAATCAATCTAGAATCCACTGGATTACTAACAGGCACAATTAAATAGAAGGAGGATTTTCGCAGAGTTGAATAATCCGTTTGACCCACGTATGAAAAACTCGGCGGACTCAGTGGGATTCAAAGCCACGCTAGCAAGAGGAAGGCTTAAGTACAGCCAACGCTCTAGCAAACTGAGCTACGAGAAGGCACAGGGAGCCGTGAGTTTAATCACACTTGGGTCAAGTTACCCGCCCAGCCTACTTTGCAACGTATGGAATCCACCAATTCTGATACAGTAAACTGACTGCCCAAGCAGGATTTCCTAAGCAATCAATCTAGAATCCACTAGATGACTACCAGGCACAATTAAATAGGAGGAGGATTTTCGCAGATTTGAATAATTCATTTGACCCACTTGTGAAAAATCGGCGGCCTCGGTGGGATTCAAAACCACGCCAGCAAGGGAAAGGCTTTAGTACAGCCAATGCTCTAGCCAACTGAGCTACGAGGCCATACCAGGAGCCGTGAGTTTAATCACACTTGGGTCAAGTTACCCGCCCAGCCTACTTTGCAACGTATGGAATCCACCAATTCTGATACAGTAAACTGACTGCCCAAGCAGGATTTCCTAAGCAATCAATCTAGAATCCACTGGATTACTACCAGGCACAATTAAATAGAAGGAGGATTTTCGCAGAGTTGAATAATTCCTTTGAACCACTTGTGGAAAATCGGCGTCCTCGGTGGGATTCGAAACCACGCCAGCAAGGGAAAGGCTTTAGTAAAGCCAATGCTCTAGCCAACTGAGCTACGAGGCCATACCAGGAGCCGTGAGTTTAATCACACTTGGGTCAAGTTACCCGCCCAGCCTACTTTGCAACGTATGGAATCCGCCAATTCTGATACAGTAAACTGACTGCCCAAGCAGGATTTCCTAAGCAATCAATCTAGAATCCACTGGATGACTACCAGGCACAATTAATTAGGAGGAGGATTTTCGCAGATTTGAATAATTCCTTTGACCCACTTGTGAAAAACTCGGCGGCCTCGGTGGGATTCGAAACCACGCCAGCAAGGGAAAGGCTTTAGTACAGCCAATGCTCTAGCCAACTGAGCTACAAGGCCATACCAGGAGCCGTGAGTTTAATCACACTTGGGTCAAGTTACCCGCCCAGCCTACTTTGCAACGTATGGAATCCGCCAATTCTGATACAGTAAACTGACTGCCCAAGCAGGATTTCCTAAGCAATCAATCTAGAATCCACTGGATGACTACCAGGCACAATAAATTAGGAGAGGATTTTCGCAGATTTGAATAATTCCTTTTGACCCACTTGTGAAAACTCGGCGGCCTCGGTGGGATTCGAAACCACGCCAGCAAGGGAAAGGCTTCAGTACAGCCAATGCTCTAGCCAACTGAGCTACAAGGCCATACCAGGAGCCGTGAGTTTAATCACACTTGGGTCAAGTTACCCGCCCAGCCTACTTTGCAACGTATGGAATCCACCAATTCTGATACAGTAAACTGACTGCCCAAGCAGGATTTCCTAAGCAATCAATCTAGAATCCACTGGATGACTACCAGGCACAATAAATTAGGAGAGGATTTTCGCAGATTTGAATAATTCCTTTGACCCACTTGTGAAAACTCGGCGGCCTCGGTGGGATTCGAAACCACGCCAGCAAGGGGAAGGCTTCAGTACAGCCAATGCTCTAGCCAACTGAGCTACAAGGCCATACCAGGAGGGGTGAATTAAATCACACTTGGGTCAAGTTACCCGCCCAGCCTACTTTGCAACGTATGGAATCCACCAATTCTGATACAGTAAACTGACTGCCCAAGCAGGATTTCCTAAGCAATCAATCTAGAATCCACTGGATGACTACCAGGCACAATTAATTAGGAGGAGGATTTTCGCAGATTTGAATAATTCCTTTGAACCACTTGTGAAAATCGGCGGCCTCGGTGGGATTCAAAACCACGCCAGCAAGGGAAAGGCTTTAGTACAGCCAATGCTCTAGCCAACTGAGCTACAAGGCCATACCTGGAGCCGTGAGTTTAATCACACTTGGGTCAAGTTACCCGCCCAGCCTACTTTGCAACGTATGGAATCCACCAATTCTGATACAGTAAACTGACTGCCCAAGCAGGATTTCCTAAGCAATCAATCTAGAATCCACTGGATGACTACCAGGCACAATTAAATAGAAGGAGGATTTTCGCACATTTGAATAATTCCTTTGACCCACTTGTGAAAACTCGGCGGCCTCGGTGGGATTCGAAACCACGCCAGCAAGGGGAAGGCTTTAGTACAGCCAATGCTCTAGCCAACTGAGCTACAAGGCCATACCAGGAGCCGTGAGTTTAATCACACTTGGGTCAAGTTACCCGCCCAGCCTACTTTGCAACGTATGGAATCCACCAATTCTGATACAGTAAACTGACTGCCCAAGCAGGATTTCCTAAGCAATCAATCTAGAATCCACTGGATGACTACCAGGCACAATTAATTAGGAGGAGGATTTTCGCAGATTTGAATAATTCCTTTGACCCACTTGTGAAAACTCGGCGGCCTCGGTGGGATTCGAAACCACGCCAGCAAGGGAAAGGCTTCAGTACAGCCAATGCTCTAGCCAACTGAGCTACAAGGCCATACCAGGAGGGGTGAATTAAATCACACTTGGGTCAAGTTACCCGCCCAGCCTACTTTGCAACGTATGGAATCCACCAATTCTGATACAGTAAACTGACTGCCCAAGCAGGATTTCCTAAGCAATCAATCTAGAATCCACTGGATGACTACCAGGCACAATTAAATAGAGGAGGATTTTCGCAGATTTGAATAATTCCTTTGACCCACTTGTGAAAAACTCGGCGGCCTCGGTGGGATTCGAAACCACGCCAGCAAGGGAAGGCTTTCAGTACAGCCAATGCTCTAGCCAACTGAGCTACAAGGCCATACCAGGAGGGGTGAATTAAATCACACTTGGGTCAAGTTACCCGCCCAGCCTACTTTGCAACGTATGGAATCCACCAATTCTGATACAGTAAACTGACTGCCCAAGCAGGATTTCCTAAGCAATCAATCTAGAATCCACTGGATGACTACCAGGCACAATTAATTAGGAGGAGGATTTTCGCAGATTTGAATAATTCCTTTGAACCACTTGTGAAAAATCGGCGGCCTCGGTGGGATTCGAAACCACGCCAGCAAGGGAAAAGGCTTTAGTAAAGCCAATGCTCTAGCCAACTGAGCTACGAGGCCATACCAGGAGCCGTGAGTTTAATCACACTTGGGTCAAGTTACCCGCCCAGCCTACTTTGCAACGTATGGAATCCGCCAATTCTGATACAGTAAACTGACTGCCCAAGCAGGATTTCCTAAGCAATCAATCTAGAATCCACTGGATGACTACCAGGCACAATTAATTAGGAGGAGGATTTTCGCAGATTTGAATAATTCCTTTGACCCACTTGTGAAAACTCGGCGGCCTCGGTGGGATTCGAAACCACGCCAGCAAGGGGAAGGCTTCAGTACAGCCAATGCTCTAGCCAACTGAGCTACAAGGCCATACCAGGAGCCGTGAGTTTAATCACACTTGGGTCAAGTTACCCGCCCAGCCTACTTTGCAACGTATGGAATCCACCAATTCTGATACAGTAAACTGACTGCCCAAGCAGCATTTCCTAAGCAATCAATCTAGAATCCACTGGATGACTACCAGGCACAATTAATTAGGAGAGGATTTTCGCAGATTTGAATAATTCATTTGACCCACTTGTGAAAACTCGGCGGCCTCGGTGGGATTCGAAACCACGCCAGCAAGGGAAGGCTTCAGTACAGCAAATGCTCTAGCCAACTGAGCTACAAGGCCATACCAGGAGCCGTGAGTTTAATCACACTTGGGTCAAGGTACCCGCCCAGCCTACTTTGCAACGTATGGAATCCGCCAATTCTGATACAGTAAACTGACTGCCCAAGCAGGATTTCCTAAGCAATCAATCTAGAATCCACTGGATGACTACCAGGCACAATTAATTAGGAGGAGGATTTTCGCAGATTTGAATAATTCCTTTGACCCACTTGTGAAAACTCGGCGGCCTCGGTGGGATTCGAAACCACGCCAGCAAGGGGAAGGCTTTAGTACAGCCAATGCTCTAGCCAACTGAGCTACAAGGCCATACCAGGAGGTGAATTAAATCACACTTGGGTCAAGTTACCCGCCCAGCCTACTTTGCAACGTATGGAATCCGCCAATTCTGATACAGTAAACTGACTGCCCAAGCAGGATTTCCTAAGCAATCAATCTAGAATCCACTGGATGACTACCAGGCACAATTAAATAGAAGGAGGATTTTCGCAGATTTGAATAATTCATTTGACCCACTTGTGAAAACTCGGCGGCCTCGGGGGGATTCGAAACCACGCTAGCAAGGGGAAGGCTTTAGTACAGCTAATGCTCTAGCCAACTGAGCTACAAGGCCCTACCTGGAGCCGTGAGTTTAATAACACTTGGGTCAAGTTACCCGCCCAGCCTACTTTGCAACGTATGGAATCCACCAATTCTGATACAGTAAACTGACTGCCCAAGCAGGATTTCCTAAGCAATCAATCTAGAATCCACTGGATGACTACCAGGCACAATTAATTAGGAGGAGGATTTTCGCAGATTTGAATAATTCCTTTGACCCACTTGTGAAAACTCGGCGGCCTCGGTGGGATTCGAAACCACGCCAGCAAGGGAAAGGCTTCAGTACAGCCAATGCTCTAGCCAACTGAGCTACGAGGCCATACCAGGAGCCGTGAGTTTAATCACACTTGGGTCAAGTTACCCGCCCAGCCTACTTTGCAACGTATGGAATCCACCAATTCTGATACAGTAAACTGACTGCCCAAGCAGGATTTCCTAAGCAATCAATCTAGAATCCACTGGATGACTACCAGGCACAATTAATTAGGAGGAGGATTTTCGCAGATTTGAATAATTCCTTTGACCCACTTGTGAAAACTCGGCGGCCTCGGTGGGATTCGAAACCACGCCAGCAAGGGGAAGGCTTTAGTACAGCCAATGCTCTAGCCAACTGAGCTACAGGAGGCCATACCAGGAGCCGTGAGTTTAATCACACTTGGGTCAAGTTACCCGCCCAGCCTACTTTGCAACGTATGGAATCCACCAATTCTGATACAGTAAACTGACTGCCCAAGCAGGATTTCCTAAGCAATCAATCTAGAATCCACTATATGACTACCAGGCACAATAAATTAGGAAGAGGATTTTCGCAGATTTGAATAATTCCTTTGACCCACTTGTGAAAACTCGGCGGCCTCGGTGGGATTCGAAACCACGCCAGCAAGGGGAAGGCTTCAGTACAGCCAATGCTCTAGCCAACTGAGCTACAAGGCCATACCAGGAGGCCGTGAGTTTAAATCACACTTGGGTCAAGTTACCCGCCCAGCCTACTTTGCAACGTATGGAATCCACCAATTCTGATACAGTAAACTGACTGCCCAAGCAGGGATTTCCTAAGCAATCAATTTAGAATCCACTAGATGACAACCAGGCACAATTAATTAGAGGAGGATTTTCGCAGATTTGAATAATTCCTTTGACCCACTTGTGAAAAACTCGGCGGCCTCGGTGGGATTCGAAACCACGCCAGCAAGGGAAAGGCTTTAGTACAGCCAATGCTCTAGCCAACTGAGCTACGAGGCCATACCAGGAGCCGTGAGTTTAATCACACTTGGGTCAAGTTACCCGCCCAGCCTACTTTGCAACGTATGGAATCCACCAATTCTGATACAGTAAACTGACTGCCCAAGCAGGATTTCCTAAGCAATCAATCTAGAATCCACTGGATGACTACCAGGCACAATAAATTAGGAAGAGGATTTTCGCAGATTTGAATAATTCCTTTGACCCACTTGTGAAAACTCGGCGGCCTCGGGGGGATTCGAAACCACGCCAGCAAGGGGAAGGCTTTAGTACAGCTAATGCTCTAGCCAACTGAGCTACAAGGCCCTACCAGGAGCCGTGAGTTTAATCACACTTGGGTCAAGTTACCCGCCCAGCCTACTTTGCAACGTATGGAATCCACCAATTCTGATACAGTAAACTGACTGCCCAAGCAGGATTTCCTAAGCAATCAATCTAGAATCCACTGGATGACTACCAGGCACAATTAATTAGGAAGAGGATTTTCGCAGATTTGAATAATTCCTTTGACCCACTTGTGAAAACTCGGCGGCCTCGGTGGGATTCGAAACCACGCCAGCAAGGGGAAGGCTTCAGTACAGCCAATGCTCTAGCCAACTGAGCTACAAGGCCATACCAGGAGGGGTGAATTAAATCACACTTGGGTCAAGTTACCCGCCCAGCCTACTTTGCAACGTATGGAATCCACCAATTCTGATACAGTAAACTGACTGCCCAAGCAGCATTTCCTAAGCAATCAATCTAGAATCCACTATATGACTACCAGGCACAATAAATTAGGAAGAGGATTTTCGCAGATTTGAATAATTCCTTTGACCCACTTGTGAAAACTCGGCGGCCTCGGTGGGATTCGAAACCACGCCAGCAAGGGGAAGGCTTCAGTACAGCCAATGCTCTAGCCAACTGAGCTACGAGGCCACCAGGAGCCGTGAGTTTAATCACACTTGGGTCAAGTTACCCGCCCAGCCTACTTTGCAACGTATGGAATCCACCAATTCTGATACAGTAAACTGACTGCCCAAGCAGGATTTCCTAAGCAATCAATCTAGAATCCACTGGATGACTACCAGGCACAATTAATTAGGAGGAGGATTTTCGCAGATTTGAATAATTCCTTTGACCCACTTGTGAAAAACTCGGCGGCCTCGGTGGGATTCGAAACCACGCCAGCAAGGGAAAAGGCTTTAGTACAGCCAATGCTCTAGCCAACTGAGCTACAAGGCCATACCAGGAGCCGGTGAATTTAATCACACTTGGGTCAAGTTACCCGCCCAGCCTACTTTTGCAACGTATGGAATCCACCAATTCTAATACAGCAAACTGACTGCCCAAGCAGGATTTCCTAAGCAATCAATCTAGAATCCACTAGATGACTACCAGGCACAATTAATTAGGAGAGGATTTTCGCAGATTTGAATAATTCATTTGACCCACTTGTGAAAAACTCGGCGGCCTCGGTGGGATTCGAAACCACGCCAGCAACGGGAAGGCTTTAGTACAGCCAATGCTCTAGCCAACTGAGCTGAGGCCATACCAGTAGGCGTGAGTTTAATCACACTTGGGTCAAGTTACCCACCCAGCCTACTTTGCAACGTATGGAATCCACCAATTCTGATACAGTAAACTGACTGCCCAAGCAGGATTTCCTAAGCAATCAATCTAGAATCCACTGGATGACTACCAGGCACAATTAATTAGGAGGAGGATTTTCGCAGATTTGAATAATTCCTTTGACCCACTTGTGAAAACTCGGCGGCCTCGGTGGGATTCGAAACCACGCCAGCAAGGGGAAGGCTTCAGTACAGCCAATGCTCTAGCCAACTGAGCTACAAGGCCATACCAGGAGGGGTGAATTTAATCACACTTGGGTCAAGTTACCCGCCCAGCCTACTTTGCAACGTATGGAATCCACCAATTCTGATACAGTAAACTGACTGCCCAAGCAGGATTTCCTAAGCAATCAATCTAGAATCCACTGGATGACTACCAGGCACAATAAATGAGAAAGAGGATTTTCGCAGATTTGAATAATTCCTTTGACCCACTTGTGAAAACTCGGCGGCCTCGGTGGGATTCGAAACCACGCCAGCAAGGGAAAGGCTTTAGTACAGCCAATGCTCTAGCCAACTGAGCTACAAGGCCATACCAGGAGCCGTGAGTTTAATCACACTTGGGTCAAGTTACCCGCCCAGCCTACTTTGCAACGTATGGAATCCACCAATTCTGATACAGTAAACTGACTGCCCAAGCAGGATTTCCTAAGCAATCAATCTAGAATCCACTGGATGACTACCAGGCACAATTAATTAGGAGGAGGATTTTCGCAGATTTGAATAATTCCTTTGAACCACTTGTGAAAAATCGGCGGCCTCGGTGGGATTCGAAACCACGCCAGCAAGGGAAAAGGCTTTAGTAAAGCCAATGCTCTAGCCAACTGAGCTACAAGGCCATACCAGGAGCCGTGAGTTAAATCACACTTGGGTCAAGTTACCCGCCCAGCCTACTTTGCAACGTATGGAATCCACCAATTCTGATACAGTAAAACTGACTGCCCAAGCAGTATTTCCTAAGCAATCAATCTAGAATCCACTGGATGACTACCAGGCACAATTAATTAGGAAGAGGATTTTCGCAGATTTGAATAATTCATTTGACCCACTTGTGAAAAATCGGTGGCCTCGGTGGGATTCGAAACCACGCCAGCAAGGGGAAAGGCTTTAGTAAAGCCAATGCCCTAGCCAACTGAGCTACGAGGCCATACCAGGAGCCGTGAATTTAATCACACTTGGGTCAAGTTACCCGCCCAGCCTACTTTGCAACGTATGGAATCCACCAATTCTGATACAGTAAACTGACTGCCCAAGCAGGATTTCCTAAGCAATCAATCTAGAATCCACTGGATGACTACCAGGCACAATTAATTAGGAGAAGAGGATTTTCGCAGATTTGAATAATTCCTTTGACCCACTTGTGAAAACTCGGCGGCCTCGGTGGGATTCGAAACCACGCCAGCAAGGGAAAGGCTTTAGTACAGCCAATGCTCTAGCCAACTGAGCTACAAGGCCATACCAGGAGTGAGTTTAAATCACACTTTGGGTCAAGTTACCCGCCCAGCCTACTTTGCAACGTATGGAATCCACCAATTCTGATACAGTAAACTGACTGCCCAAGCAGGATTTCCTAAGCAATCAATCTAGAATCCACTAGATGACTACCAGGCACAATTAATTAGGAGGAGGATTTTCGCAGATTTGAATAATTCCTTTGACCCACTTGTGAAAAATTCGGCGGCCTCGGTGGGATTCGAAACCACGCCAGCAAGGGAAGGCTTTAGTACAGCCAATGCTCTAGCCAACTGAGCTACAAGGCCATACCAGGAGCCGGGAGTTTAATCACACTTGGGTCAAGTTACCCGCCCAGCCTACTTTGCAACGTATGGAATCCACCAATTCTGATACAGTAAACTGACTGCCCAAGCAGGATTTCCTAAGCAATCAATCTAGAATCCACTGGATGACTACCAGGCACAATTAATTAGGAGGAGATTTTCGCAGATTTGAATAATTCCTTTGACCCACTTGTGAAAAACTCGGCGGCCTCGGTGGGATTCGAAACCACGCCAGCAAGGGAAAAGGCTTTCGTACAGCCAATGCTCTAGCCAACTGAGCTACAAGGCCATACCAGGAGGCCGTGAGTTTAATCACACTTGGGTCAAGTTACCCACCCAACCAACTTTGCTACGAATGGAATCCACCAATTCTGATACAGTAAACTGACTGCCCAAGCAGGATTTCCTAAGCAATCAATCTAGAATCCACTGGATGACTACCAGGTACAATTAATTAGGAGGAGGATTTTCGCAGATTTGAATAATTCATTTGACCCACTTGTGAAAAATCGGCGGCCTCGGTCGGATTCGAAACCACGCCAGAAAGGGGAAGGCTTTAGTAAAGCCAGCGCTCTAGCCAACTGAGCTACCAGGCCATGCCAGGAGCCGTGAGTTTAATCACACTTGGGTCAAGTTACCCGCCCAGCCTACTTTGCAACGTATAGTATCCGCCAATTCTGATACAGTAAGCTGACTGCCCAAGCAGGATTTCCTAAGCAATCAATCTAGAATCCACTGGATGACTACCAGGCACAATTAATTAGAGGAGGATTTTCGCAGATTTGAATAATTCCTTTGACCCACTTGTGAAAACTCGGCGGCCTCGGTGGGATTCGAAACCACGCCAGCAAGGGAAAAGGCTTTAGTACAGCCAATGCTCTAGCCAACTGAGCTACAAGGCCATACCAGGAGGGGTGAATTAAATCACACTTTGGGTCAAGTTACCCGCCCAGCCTACTTTGCAACGTATGGAATCCACCAATTCTGATACAGTAAACTGACTGCCCAAGCAGGATTTCCTAAGCAATCAATCTAGAATCCACTGGATGACTACCAGGCACAATTAATTAGAGGAGGATTTCGCAGATTTGAATAATTCCTTTTGACCCACTTGTGAAAAACTCGGCGGCCTCGGTGGGATTCGAAACCACGCCAGCAAGGGGAAGGCTTTAGTACAGCCAATGCTCTAGCCAACTGAGCTACAAGGCCATACCAGGAGCCGTGAATTTAATCACACTTGGGTCAAGTTACCCGCCCAGCCTACTTTGCAACGTATGGAATCCACCAATTCTGATACAGTAAACTGACTGCCCAAGCAGGATTTCCTAAGCAATCAATCTAGAATCCACTAGATGACTACCAGGCACAATTAATTAGAGGAGGATTTTCGCAGATTAAAACCATCGTCTCACTGCTCGAAAGTGGCGAAAAGCGCAATTGCGGTGTTGCATGCCATCAGACGAGCCTTTTTCGATTTCGATGAAGATCTCTTCGCTAAGACTTTTGAACCATTAATTAGGCCACATTTGGAATATGCTATGCAAGCCTGGAAACCCTGGACAGTTCAAGATCAGCACTGCCTCGAAAGAGTACAGAGGAAAGCCACCAAAATGGTTAGAAGTCAAAGCTCCTTGCCATATCCAACCCGCCTAATGAATCTAAATCTGTTCCCTTTGAGTTATAGGCAAATGCGTGGTGATCTCCTGCAGACATTCCGCATTGTGAAGGGATTGGATTGTTGCCTGGAATTCTCGGACTTCGTTGAATTTGCCGCCACGACCCATCTCCGAGGTCACCCATTGAAACTGCGTGTCCAGCAGGCGAGACAGGATGTGCGCAAGTTCTCCTTCTCTGTCAGAGTGGTTAAACCATGGAATGCCCTCCCTGAACACGTTGTGATGTTACCATCGCTGGAAATTTTTAAAAGGAACCTTGACATTTTTATGTTCCGCAACGAGCCTGAGTGATGAGGAATTTATCTTAACCCTCGAGAGTTGTACACCACTTGTCATATTTTATGACCGCCTTTTGTACCTATGCAACCCACACGGTTTCTCTGTATACCGCACTTAATTTACGTTACAAATAGGGTACTCAAAAGCCCATGCCTATTTCCCTCAATAAATTGAATTGAATTGAATTGAAATGAATTGCTCTTTCGGGAAGAGTCAGTTTTTGAAGAACTAAAATGATGGAAACCATGGTAACCCTGGCTCTGACGGGATTCCAGCAAATAAGGTCAAGGTCGAAGGCGGTTGGTTTAAATTTGATGATAAGTGAATTCTCGAATTTTTAACCAATTTATTTATTTATTTATTGCCAGTTTACAGGCAAGGTCAAAAGGGATATATACAGTAGGGGGTCAAGCTGACAGTGGAAAAAAACTCCTGATCGTTCTTTAAAGTATTTTCAGGAGAAAAAACTGCAGCTTGTTGAACAGATTAAAGTTTAGGACAGGGAAGTGTTGACACAGGTGCACGGTGTAGTACTTCTCCTTTCGGTGTTGTGGATCTGGTCTTCTGTACTAGCAGCAAGTATGCCGGCGAGCGGCTGCTGGCTGTAGACTGAGGAATAACCCGATTACGGACTGCAGAGCCAGCAATATTGTCTTCAGCATGAAGTCCGGCATAGGATTCAGAGTCCGTGGACGCCATCAGAACGGAAGAGAGCTTCCAGAGAATCAGCACCCGAAATTCGTGGAAGGTGTCCTGAATGTAGAAAACTAGTGACAGCTCTCGTAAACAAAGGATAGTTTTGCTGAATTTTAATACTTCTGGGTAGTTTATTCCAGATTGCTATAGCGTTTACCGAAAAAAAACTGACGGTATTTAACGGTGCGTGCCAAAGGAAGAAATAAGAATACATCTCTATGATTGGTGCGCCGACAGTGGTCGAGCTGCCTCAGGGATGTAAGGGGGTTAAAGGTAAAAACCGTTTAAAAGCTTGAACAGTAAAAAAATAGTCCCTTCTGTAATCTACGAAGCCACAACGGGTCGAGGCTTGTAAGCTCACAGCGTTGTTGGTAGGACAGGTTTCTGTGCTCTGAAGTAATAACTCTTTTAGTAAAAAAGTGCTGGACTGATTCTATCTTCCTCCGTTCACTCGCGTGCAGAAGGCTAAATAGAAACGAGCAGTATTCCAGACTAGGTCTGACATACATTTTATAAAGGCTGGTCCTAATATTGAGGGTTTTAAAATTTCTGAGAATAAACCCAGTGGTTTGGCGTGCTTTAGAGACAATCAGGGCGCAGTGCTCTGACAGATTAAGACTACTAGAATATGATATGCCCAGATCCGTTATAAACCCGGGCACATTTAAGTCATGACCGTCTATGCTTAGATGAGGCTGATGGTTGTCAAAACTAACCATAATGGAGCATTTGTGCCAAGAGAGCGAAAGGCGCCATGTGCGACACCACTGAGCGAAGGCTTGAAGATCCTTTTTTAAGAGCTCAAGCACAATGTGGTGATCGACCGGTTTATAACGATAGGCAACTTTTAAATCATCAGCGTACTTAAGGGCCTACCATATTGCAAAAAAATCAGGAACATCGTTCACAAAAAGGCAAAATAGAAGCGGGCCGAGTACACTACCCTGAATAACTCCACTCCTCACGTGCGTGGGGTTGGAGATAACATCGGAAATTTTTACCCGTTGTGCGCGATCATTCAAATAGGAGGATATTAAGGTCAGAAGCTTTACCTATGCCGAAGGAGGTAAATTTCAGCAGGAGGAGATCGTGGTCAACACGATCAAAAGCCTTCGTGAAGTCGAAATAAACGGTGTATAATTGCAAAACCACTATCTCTAGATTGTAGCACATGATCAAAGTAAGAGAGCTGGCAGGTGTCACAAGATCTTTTTTTCGAGAAACCCATGCTGAGCCGCATTAAGTAGGTTATTTTCTGTTAGGTGACGCATCAACTTGTCTTTGATCAAGGTCTCTAATATCTTCGAGGCTGCTGGCAGTGTATTTATTGGCCTTAAGTCGTCAAATGACGTAGTTCGGCCGTGTTTGGGTATAGGCAAAATGTGCGATTCCTTCCATAAAATAGGGAAGGTTTCACTTTCAAGAGCAAGATTGAATATCTTATACAGAAGTGACGGAAATATATCATTTGCATCCACCTTTAGAACGCTGACCGGGACGCCATCTGGTCCAGGACTGTAAGATTGGCGAGAACGCCGAATGGCTACGGTTACGTCCCAGAGGGTAAAAGTTATGTTTTCGAGGACGTTACCGGTCCAAACCCGGACGTTTTGGAAAGGGGCGACCGACTGTTCACTGAAAGTTCTAGACAAGAAAGCATTGAAGCTATCAGCCGTCAACTTAGCGTCAGCTATAGGGTTTCCAAAAGCGTCTCGAAGTACAGGGTACTGAGTTTTTCTCGCGCTTTTACTGTCCACGAAAAGAGTTTTGCAACATTGTACGAAGGGGTTGGCAAGTTAACCTCTTCAGCTAGTCGCTTTTCGTCGGAGGCCTCTTAGCCTGTTCAAAAGATTTGCTGGATCAATGGCAGGTCGGAAGTGTCATTTAGTCGATGAAAACGACGCGAGAGTCTACGCAATCTACGGCGGAAAAGATAAAGGAGGAAGACTTCATCCTTGACATTAATTATTTTCTTACGAGGAACAAAAACGAGAAATGAGTGGACCTAGAACTTGGTAGCATGTATCAGTACAAACATTCACATCAAACATTTTTTATATATGTATATTTGAAGGGTTACAGGCATTGCCCTTGATGACCCTATTAATGTTAGGTTATCATTGCATGTGTACAGTCAATATAAAATGTTGTACATTTTAAAATGTTTGAGTCAAAAGCATAACATAACTTCCAAATGCGTTTTCACAGCCATAAGCGAAACATTGTGGAAGAAAAAGTAGAGCCCGAAAGATTTTAAAGGCTGGTTTTAAGAAATCAGGCTGTGACAGTCGTCTTTTGTCAAATACAATGCAATCAAGCCTTCTTTTTAAAATCAATAATGCTTTCAGAGGTAACCATCTCACTTGGTAACGAGTTCCAAGGTCGAACCACTCGTTGGCTGAAGAAAACTTTCTGAGGTTCAATCGCGTGCGTTCGCTATTAACCTTGTAAGGATGACCACGCAGATGAGTTGTGCAGGCAAAGTCGAAGAAATCCTCCGATCTCAGGGTGGAATCATGGCCCCGGATAATCCGGAATGTCCAGAGCAGGCTACACCGTAAAGTGCCTGTAGGAAAGAGGAAATAAGTCAAGCTTTTTCAATCTTTCTTGGTACGGTAAAGTCTTAAGACCGTCAACCATCTTCGTTGCTCTCCGTTGCACCTGTTCGAGGAGGTCAACATCTTTCTTCATCCACGGTATCCAAGCTGGTACTCCGTAATCTAAATGTGGTCTCACAAAGGCGCCATAGACTTTTCCGAATAGATCAGGGGGGCATATTTTAAACGCACGTCTGATCCAATGTAGTGTACATGTTGCCTTCTGGACTGCATTCTTACAGTGTTCTGAGGGCATCAAATTTAGAATTTAGAATTTAGAATATATATTTGGTTAGCACCGGGAAGGTACTGTCTAAGCAAACATTAGTAACGAAATAAAGTTATGACAATGTGTGCAGATAAAATGTACAAATTCATAAATTGTCCTGCTATGTCAACAGTTAGCAATGTTTTAAAATTAATGGTGAACTAGAAAAAATAGGCAGTGAAAAAAAAACTCCTACCATGAAAATGGAGGCAGAGTTCAATAGGTCTTCATTTTTCGAATAGAAGGTAGGAGCAAAAAACTGCTTAGGAAAAAATAGTCAGGTGGTAGAATAGGGTAATACTGCAGTAGCATTTCAGAATGAGATAATGAAACGTCGAGGTGATTCGTTCTTGATCACTTAGGCGTATGAAACAGAATCTCACGAAAATGCGTCGATGAACTTAAGTCCTCAGCATCATAGGATCCAGAATTGAATTCTGATGATGGTTAGTATCCAAAGAAACCGCAGCATTTAAGACTGTGGACCACCGAATTTGTACGTCCGAATGACGTCATCGTTTGGAGGACGGGTGATATAAGGAGACATTATAGTTCATGGGCGTCTCCAGGTAGCGTAAATATAGTTTCAAGAGGGTTACTCAAATTCCCGATGGTCCTTTCTCCGAGTCATGGGGAAAGCTACTGGGAAAAGATGAGGAAAATAAAAAGGTTAATAGAATCAGTGTTAAGATAAATGTGCAGTCTTCGCTTGAATGCAGATAGACTAGTTAACGACCTTATTTCAATTGGCAAGTTATTCCAAAGAAAACTATACCTAGAAGCAAAGAAGAGAGCGTTTACACGTGGAGGATGCAGGGGAGGTATAATTAGTTCAGAATTTCTTAGGTTATAAGGAAGACTAACGGGGTAATGACAGAAAGCTTTGGGAGAGTTGAACTATTATTAAGACGAAAAAGGAGACAAAAGCCTGCTTCAAGTCTCCTGACCCAAAGAAATTTTAGCTTCGTTAGCTGGCATCTTGTTGAGTAGGAAGTAGTTAAAATAGTCGGATATAGGAGTTTTTTTGTGAAATGTCTTTGGACATTTTCAATTTTTGAACGGCTAGATTCGTTCATCAAACCGAAGAAAGGACAGCAAAATTCAAGAATGGGAAGTACAAACATACGATAAAAGTCTTAATTTAATTTCAGGAAGGTAGAAATTATAAGAAATAAAGCCGCAAATCTGAGCAGCTTTGGCCGTAATTCTATCGGCATGAGGCGAAAGATCTAATTTATTGTGTAGCTTAAGCCCAAGTCCTTGATGGAGGAACATTCAATCATATGGCAACCTTCAAAAGGTAAGAGGTTGCGGCAGCCTTACAGGCCCAAAACTCATGTAGCGACACTTAGTAGGTGAGAACTCCATTAGCCATGTGGAGCTCCAGGCCGAAAGAGCGTCTAAGTCTGAATGAATTTGTTCTAGGCACCGTTCGGTTGTAGAGTTAGAGAAAGAATAAACGCATTTGAGATCATCAGCATAAATAAAAGATTGAGAATGTTTAACTATCGATGTAATATCATTTATATACAGTAAGAACAACAAAGGACCTAATACGGTACCTTGAAGGACACCACTGACAATCGGGGTAGGACTTGAGTATGAGGACCCTACTAAAACTTTTTGTTTTCGATCATTTAGGTATGATCGAATAAAGTCAGTTAAGGGGACTACGAATCCTATAGCTTCTAGTTTAGCTAGAAGTCGTTTATGAGGCACCTTATCGAATGCCTTACTAAGATCAAAATAGATAACTACTACAGATAGATGATCATTACGAAGAGAGGTTAGTAGATTTAGAAAAGACATGTGGCAGGTTTCACAAGAACGGTCCGGTAAGAAGCCGTGTTGGGATAAGTTGATAATTTTATTGCTTATGCAAAAATCCGTGATTTGTTTTGCAATTAGTTTTTCGAAGAGTTTAGCAAGAGAGGGCATTTTATGAACACCGCGATAGTTATGAATGTCCGAGCGGGAACCAGATTTAAAAACTGGTATTATAATAGAAGTTTTCCAATAATCGGGGAAGAAACCATTTACGAGAAATACTGAGTATAATTTGCTTAGTAAAGGTGGAAAATCCCTTAACTGTTTAATAAGTGAGTTTGGAATGTTATCAGTTCCAACTGAATGTGAATTTTTTAGGTGAGCTATTTCTTTTTGAATACATGAAGGCGAGAAATTAATAGTTGTTAGAAGTGAATTTGAAAGCAGAGGAATTGTGGGAGTGGGGCTAGTTTCAGTGGTAAAGTGGTTGGCAAAAACGAGTTTAACAATTCTGCTTTGCCCAAATCATCTGTAACAAATTTTCTGTTACAGTTGAGTAAGGGCGGAGTTACATTCAGACGCTTAGCCGATGACCGAACATGAAAGATTTGAGCAACAGATTTGGATGAATTGGCATCACTTAGTGCCCGAGACTCCCTACGCTTATCTCGCGCGAGCCTTATTCTCGATGCTAATTCAAATATTTGTGCAATCCTTAAAATGAACTGACAAAGAGCTTTAAGATGAATCTTTAAGTTGCTTTCGTAATTTTTAAGTCTGTTCTGGAGAAAATGCGGAACAGTAGAAGAAGCTGAATGTGAATTAAAAATCTTAAACGGGATAAAAGACTGGATTTTTTCTGTGAGGCTCTGCAATAGCTCACGGAAAAAGTTTAGATCGTTGATTGAGAATATGCTATGCCAATCTAGAGTGCTTACGAAATTATTTACTGTTTCATGGTTTATGTTAGCAAAGTCGAGGTTATTGCATTTAAACTCAGGCTTCGTAAGAAGGGGAATTGGAAAACAACAGTGAATTATTGCGTGATCACTTGTGAAAAGATCATGATGGAAATTCATAAAGAGAGGGTGAACATCGTTTGTAAAAATTAAATCTAAAATGTTGTCATTTCTAGTAACTGATCTGACCAGTTGGGACATGTTTGTAAAGTTAATAGTATCGACCAATTTCTGATGTTTAGGCGGAGAGGAATTGGCCTGCCAGTCAATGTCTGGCAGATTAAAATCACCTACGATTATTTTGACATCAAACTGAGTGTCTGCAACTTTTTCAAATAGTTCACAGAGCTCGCTTTCATTGCCAGAATAACACGGAGGATTATAGACACAGCCAATTACCGCTTTTTTATTGTGCGAGAGGATGACTGAAGCAAAGCATACATTTCCAGAAAAAGACGAAATGTTCAGATGAAAAAGGGAAATGTACAAAGGATGACTTAATATAAAGGAGGCAACCCCGCCACGTTTTTCAGCGTGGTCTTGTCGGTACAAATTGAAATTATCTATAGCAAGCGTCGAGTCAGAAATAAGAGAGTGAGCCCAGGATTCAGTGATGCACAGCACATCTGGATCAAGCTCAAAGGCTACTGTTCTAAGCTCAGCCATCTTATTTACAACTGACCTCGCATTGAGTGAAACTAAGCTGAGCGTATTCCTGAGCGGCAGGTTACGCTCATCAGTATTTATAAAAAGGATAATTTGGTGGCGGAGAAGAAAACTGGAAAGAATAAACGAAAGGTGGGAAACAAAATTGCTCTGGTCTACAATTTGTCGAAATGTTACTGTTAAGAGAACTGAGATTATTGTACAGCGGCATATTTGGATGAAAACCTTGGAAGGGAAGGCTATATTGTGGCGTTTTGAAAGATAGGGGTGGCATAGAAATGAGATTTTTGAGGGACGTTAGTGAAAATTGGCGGAAAACGTGCATTTGAAAAAAGGAATAATTGATTTCCGAAAAACTGGTAGCATAATTAGAAGCCTTAAATATTTGTGGATTTCGGACAATTTTTGGGTTGGGAAAAGATGCTAACGTTAGCGTTCGCAGCTGTTGTAGATGCTGAGGATTAGCAGGTTTCCCATCGGTAATGCCATTGCTGATCTTAAAGCCTGGATTAGCCACAGATTTAGATTTACTAGGAGTTTTCTTAGGGTTAGTAGATTTGGCAGGTATAGCCGGCATGGTTTGCTTGGGATGAGAAAGAAGTGGAGTTGACACAATTTCCCTCAAACCAGGAACAAGGTTAACGGGTGAAGATTCAGCTGGAATCGAAATTCCTGTCGATCCGGAGGGCCGTGGACTTGCTTTTAGCTTCAGGACAAACCTCTGAGATAACTTTTTGGTATTGAAGGTGTAGACCAAGGCTTCTTGTTTGCTAATGAGGGTGAAACCCGACGTTCCATTGGGGTTTTATCCCTACAGATAAACAACCTGTTTTTTTTCAAATATTGAGCTGAGTGCTTATGCCTAGAGAAAAAAAAGGGCAACTTCAATCGCTGAAAAAAGTTTGACCAGAATAGGAGGGTTTTTACTACGGGAAGATAACCTTTTAGCTTCAGCGACTTTAAAGTTAAAGCCACACGAGTAAAGGAAATGAAATGCAACGTCCAGAGGGATTTTACTCTTGGGAACGTTTTTTAAAAGAAAATTGAAACTCCTTTTATGTCGGTCAAGTGACTCAGTACTGACCATGTTTATAAAAGGCTCTAGTTTCACGCATTGTTGAGAAGTGAGTGAAGACAACTTTCCCTCAAAAATGGTACCAAGGATCGTGAAGAGAGAACCATATTTAGACATAAAGGTAAATTCACAGTTGTCCACATGCCCAGATCTTTGTATGTTTCGACCTCTTTTAATGCAGTGCCATTAATAAAGTACTGGTGTCTCAGAGATACTTTTCGACCGGCGCTTAGATGTAGGATCACGCACTTGGATACAGTGAACTTAAGAAGCCACTTAGCCGACCAGGCACTTAGTTTGTCGATATTCGATTGTAACTCTTTTGCGTCATCAGCGCAGCTGACTTCAGTCCATATTTTAATGTCATCTGCAAACATGACAGCTTCACAATCTAGGTCGTTGAGACAGTCGTTCACGTAGATTAGGAAGAGTAGGGGGCCCAAAACAGAACCCTGTGGAACACCACTTTCTACTTTTACCCATTCTGAGCTAGAGTTTCCAACAACAACTCTCTGTACTCTGGAAAGACAAGAAACTCTTGATCCAATTGAAAAGTTTTTCCTTGAATTCCTACGTTCCAAATCTTCTGCAAAAAGAAGCCCGTGTGGTACACTATCAAAGGCTTTTTTTGAAGTCAAAAATACAACATCTACTGCATGACCCTTATCTGTGGCCTTTTGTCAATTTCTCGTGCGACTGAAGGGCACTCGTGAGACAGGAACGTCCTGGACGGAAGCCGTGTTGGGCATCGCATAGGATTTGGTTGTTTTCCAGATAGCGCATTAAATGCCTCTTGATAATAGGCTCCATTATTTTGCATTCTATGCAAGTTAAACTGACAGGGCGGTAATTTTCACAGTCGAGTCGTGAACCTCCTTTATAGATCGGGGCGATGAATGCGCTCTTCCATTCTTCCGGGAGTTTGCTTTCTTCAAAGGACTTTTGGAATATGATGGACAGTGGTATACACAGTTCGTTAGCAAGTTCTCTTAGGGCTAATGCAGGAATTCTATCCGGCCCAGGCGACTTGGCTGGTTTTATACGGAGTAATTCGGTTTTAACTTGAACCTAATGACGGTCGATCCTGTAGGTCTAGCACACTTTCCTCATCTCGGGTAAAAATCAGGTCAAGACAGTTTGATTGTTGTCCTTCTCTCGTCCGTGTTCCAAAGGTGACGTACTGAGAGAGAAGTTTGTCTGTTGCCCATTGTAGTAGTTTGTGGTTGAAGTTATCTGGCATTCCCGGCGCAGTCCATGTTTTCCAGTCAATATCAGGAGCGTTAAAATCCCCAACAATGAGGACAGCTTTCTTCTCGCTGGCTTTGTAGAGTTCCGTTATGAGAGTGAGATCCTGATCAGAAGTCTGAGGTTCAATCGCGTGCGTTCAATCGCGTGCGTTCACTATTGACCTTGTAAGGATGACCACTAAGATGAGTTGTGCAGGCAACTCGAAGAAATCCTTCGATCTCAGGGAGGAATCATGGCTCCGGATAATCCGGAGTGTCCAGAGCAGGCTACACCGTAAGTGCCTGTAGGAAAGAGGAAATAAGTCAAGCTTTTGCAATCTGTCTTGGTGTGGTACTGCTCGCGATCGGAAAATTCATTCGAACAGAGATTACTTCAGTTGATAAATGACGAGTTTCTTACCCAACATGTAACATTGGAGACGCGGTTCCAAAATGGACTGCAGTCAAGCTGTTTAGATCTAATCATTAGTAGAGACGACGATTGCATCCTTGCATTAAGTTCTTACGTGCCGCTTGGACGAAGTGATCATTGTGTTCTTGCTTGGGAGTACAGTCATTTTTCTGTACCCAAATGTCGTGCAGTTAGGCAGAGAAATGTATGGAAAGGCGATTATCCCAAAATTAAAGAATTACTAAATGGGATAGACTGGAGACCTGCACATGTACCTGACCCAAATGCTGCCTGGTTCTTCATTATTAAATTGATTCAGCAGTTGGTAGAGAAATTCTGCCCACTTAAAAGGCGATCGTGCGTCTCCCGACCCGAATGGGTGACATCGGAAATAAAAAGGAATCTCAAGAAGAAAAGAAGACTGTGGAGAACATATGCCAGATATCAACAACCCGGAACATTTTCCGCTTTTAAGAAACAACGAAATCGGTGTCGGAATCTTCTGAGAAAAGAAAGATCAGCCTTTGAGTCAGAAATAGTCAATGACATACCAAGAAATTCGAAAAGGTTTTATGCTTACGTTAATAAGGCTAAACGAAATCGCGACTGCATTCCTGGTCTTAAAGACAATCAGGGAAACAGGTTAACTGATAACTCTGATAAGACCAGCCTCTTTTCCAATTTCTTTATGTCCGTGTATACCGAGGAACCACCTTTTGACGAGGACGAATACTACAGTACTGCCACATCTACAAAACAAAATAAGCACGGTGTCGTTCCAATGGACACAGTAAGAAAAACTCTGAAACAGCTACAGCCCACTAAATCACCTGGCCCAGATGGTATATCCGCAAAAGTTCTCAATGAACTCACAGACCAGCTGGCCTCTCCGCTCTCCAAGATATTTGAAAGTTCGATGGAGGCGGGGGCTCTGCCTACCGAGTGGAAGATAGCCAATATAACCCCCATCTATAAAGGAGGAGAGGACATCACCAAACAGTTTCCGACCAGTCAGCCTCACAAGTATCTGTTGCAAAATGATGGAGAAGATAATCAAAACGGAACTGATGAGGCATCTTGAAGAGAATAACTTGCTAAGTTCATATCAACATGGATTTCGAAGTGGTCGATCCTGCCTCACAAACCTGCTCACATCCATGGAAAGTTGGACAAAAATCATTAGAAATGGGTTTGTCAGTCGATGCGGTCTACATTGACTTTAGCAAAGCCTTTGACAGGGTTCCACATAAACGTCTGATCTTTAAGCTCCGTCAAATGGGTGTGTCTGGCAACCTACTCAAATGGTTGGCTGACTTTCTCACAGACAGGCGCCAGCGTGTTTGTATTGAGAGGCCAAGTCTCACCTGGAAACCGTTCACAGTGGAGTTCCGCAGGGCAGCGTTCTGGGTCCCATTTTTGTTTCTGATATACGTGAAACGACTGCCTGGATTGTCTGACATGCGAGAAGGTAATGTTCGCTGACGATCTGAAGTTATGGAACTCGATTGAAAAACCGGAGGATGCGCGGAAATTACAACAAAACTTAGATCGCTTGCAAACATGGTGTGATGAGTGGCTGCTGAACCTTAATCTTAACAAATGCCAAATAATCCGACTCGGTCCAAGTTCCAGAAGGATGATTAGGTTTGAATACCAGTACTTCATCAGTGGTCACCAACTCCAGGAGGTAAATATTCTAAAGGACTTGGGTATATGGATAACACCAACTCTCAAACCATCGTCGCACTGTGCGAATATCGCAAAAAAAGCTATGTGTATCTTAGGCGCAATCAGGAGGTCCTTCGTTAATTTTGACGGAGAGCTTTTTGGGCGCGTGTTTGGAACATTTATCCGGCCGGTGTTGGAATATTGCGTTCAGGCGTGGCGCCCTTGGACGAAAACATGACTACGCTCTGCTGGAGAAAGTTCAACGGAGGGCAACGAAACTAGTCAGCGGATTGGAATGCCTACCCTATGAGGGCCGCCTAGAAAGACTTAAAATTTTTTTCTCTCTTATAGGCAATACAGAGGGGATATGATCTTAGTCTTCAAACTGGTCAGAGGAGTTGATTGTGCTCTTCAGATGGCCAACTATTTTTGAATTGGCAAACATGACAAGTCTCCGAGGACACCCATACAAACTGAAAAAGAAAATCACGCCAAACTTGAAGTGCGGGCCAACTTCTTTTCCCAACGGGTGATTGAAGAATGGAACAAACTGCCAGCTTCGGTTGTTCAGGCTGAAAGCGTTGAAATGTTTAAAGGAAGACTTGATGCATTTTTACTTGATGGACATATATTGAGTCGACAGCTATGATCGATATGCTAAAACGACTATCGCAATGTAACATTTGCTTTTTTCGTTAGCGTCTATCTGTAAATAGGGTTTTCAAAGGCTCTGCCTATCTCCCTTGTATATACTGAATCATACTGGTAAAGTCTTAAAACCGTCGACCATCTTCGTTGCGCTCCGTCTAACCTGTTCGAGGAGGTCAACATCTTTCTTCATCTACGGTATACAGGCTGGTATTCCGTTATCTAAGTTCGGTCTCACGAAGATGCCTAAACTTTTTCGAAGAGATCAGGGGGGAATATTTTAAACGCACGTCAGATCCAATGCAGTGTTCATGTTGCCTTCTGTACTGCTTTCTTACAGTGTTCTGAGGGCATCAAATTTGCATTTCTCCACATGTCCAGATCTTTGTGTGTTTCTACTTCTTTTAAATAAATAAATTGTATATTTAAGGCCCAGAGTTCCCCATCATTACAAACTTAGTACCGTTATTTAAATAAATACAAAGTGGATAATTGCTGCACTATGTGAGCATCCATATGAACAGCAGAAATGGTAAACATATCCGATTCAAAACGATTTGCCATTTTTAAACACAAAAGTCAACAATCTTTGGCATATACGGTGAACTGAAAAAAGCAGTAAAAAACTCCTAGGGTTATATCGGAGGCGGAGTTCGGCGAGCCGCCAATTTAACAAAAAAGGAGAAAAAACTGCTTCACTAAAAATTAATAGCTAAATGCAATGGGATATTATTGTGATGATGCTGACAACGTATGAGGGTTCGGAACGCTCCTTATCGCGTGAGAGATAATATAGCAGGCAGAGCTACTGTTTGTAACCACCAGTGGAGGTGAGAGAGGACGAACTCATCGTAGACAACATGGTCGAAATTAATAGGGGACTGTAGAGGTCACGATATCATCATCGAGATGCGACCTTGCTGACTGCATAGTCCATCACCAAAGAGGCGAAACCATCAGAACCCGCCTCGACCATCAACAGAACCCGGAGACTATCGTCAGGGTTGCAAATTCGGAGGAAAGTATCAAGTTGGTCAAGTGTTGGCAATGCTAGTTTAAAAGGAGTGAAAGAAAAAGTGAATGCAAAGATTTCCTCTGCAGAGGATGATGGAAATATAATTAGAGACCAATATAATATCAAGGGAGCTGCCTCAAATAACAGGAGGACCCTTTTCAAAATTCAAAATCTGCGAGTTTGGGAAGGAAACAGACAATAAGGAATTTATATCTTCTGAAGTTAAATTTTTGCGTTATTTGGTTTTGAAAATAGCTAATGTAGACGACAACCTAATTTGCAGTGGAAGATTATTCCATATGAAAGCATATTTGGAGGCAAAAACTGACAATGGTTTGTTGTGGAGCTAAGGGATGGTGAAATTATCATGGAGGAATTACGAGAGGCATAGGGTCGATCTCCCGGAGGGAGAGCGTTAATTCGTGTGAGATTTGGTCAAGAGTAAACGCGAAACAGGAAGCGGAGATCGGCTTCGATTCTTCTAACCCAGAAAAATGTAATGTTTGCTAACTGGCATCAATCAGTATAAGAGATACTGGATTCAGTAAGAGAAAATTGTCTTCGAGTAAAAACCCTCTGATTATTTTCAACCTTACTGCGGTCAGAGGCGTTCATCAACTTAAAAAGGGGACAGCACTATTCTAGGATAGGAAGAACAAACATGCGGTACAGATTTAACTTTGTTTCCGGATGGAAGAAATTATGTGAGATAAAACCACATATATTTCAGTATAATTCAGTATATATAAGGGAGATAGGCAGAGCCTTTGAAAACCCTATTTACAGATAGACGCTAGCAAAACAAGCAAATGTTACATGGCGATAGTCGTTTTAGTATATCAATCATTGCTGTCGACTAAATATATGTTCATCAAGTAAAAATGCATCAAGTCTTCTTTTAAACATTTCAACGCTTTCAGCCCGAACAACTGAGGCTGGCAGTTTGTTCCATTCGTCAATCACCCGTTGGGAAAAGAAGTTGGCCCGCACTTCAAGTTTGGCGTGATTTCTTTCAGTTTGTATTGGAGACCTCGGAGACTTGTCATGTTTGCCAATTCAAAAAGTTGGCCATCTGAAGAGCACAATCAACTCCTCTGACCAGTTTGAAGACTAAGATCATATCCCCTCTGTATTGCCTATAAGAGAGAGGAAAAATTTTAAGTCTTTCTAGGCGGCCCTCATAGGGTAGGCATTCCAATCCGCTGACTAGTTTCGTTGCCCTCCGTTGAACTTTCT
This sequence comes from Schistocephalus solidus, assembly GCA_017591395.1. Taxonomy (NCBI): domain Eukaryota; kingdom Metazoa; phylum Platyhelminthes; class Cestoda; order Diphyllobothriidea; family Diphyllobothriidae; genus Schistocephalus; species Schistocephalus solidus. The sequence continues at coordinate 58,664 of WEDG01004239.1, forward strand.
CCAGCAGAGCGTAGTCATGTTTCGTCCAAGGGCGCCATGCCTGAACGCAATATTCCAACACCGGCCGGATAAATGTTCCAAACACGCGCCCAAAAAGCTCTCCGTCAAAAATTAACGAAGGACCTTCTGATTGCGCCTAAGATACACATAGCTTTTTTTGCGATATTCGCACAGTGCGACGATGGTTTGAGAGTTGGTGTTATCCATATACCCAAGTCCTTTAGAATGTTTTACCTCCTGGACTTGGTGACCACTGATGGAGTACTGGTATTCAAATCTAATCAGCCTTCTGGAACTAGACCGCAGTCGGATTATTTGGCATTTGTTAAGATTAAGGTTCAGCAGCCACTCATCACACCATGTTTGCAAAGCGATCTAAGTTTTGTTGTAATTTTCGCGCATCCTCCGGTTTTTCAATCGAGTTCCATAACTTCAAATCGTCAGCGAACATTACCTTCTCGCATGTCAGACAATCCAGACAGTCGTTTACGTATATCAGAAACAAAATGGGACCCAGAACGCTGCCCTGCGGAACTCCACTGTGAACGGTTTCCCAGTGAGACTTGGTGTCTCCGATACAAACACGCTGGCGCCTGTCTGTGAGAAAGTCGGCCAACCATTTGAGTAGGTTGCCAGTCACACCCATTTGACGGAGCTTAAAGATCAGACGTTTGTGTGGAACCCTGTCAAAGGCTTTGCTAAAGTCAATGTAGACCGCATCGACTGAAAAAACCCATTTCTAATGATTTTGTCCAACTTTCCATGGATGTGAGCAAGTTTGTGAGGCAGGATCGACCACTTCGAAATCCATGTTGATATGAACTAAGCAAGTTATTCTCTTCAAGATGCCTCATCAGTTCCGTTTTAATTATCTTCTCCATCATTTTGCAACAGATACTTGTGAGGCTGACTGGTCGGAAACTGTTTGGTGATGTCCTCTCTCCTCCTTTGTGCAGCTTTTGCAGAAATTTAATCTGCATGAGGCGATAATGATAGCTTATTCGTGTAATTTAGACCTAAGTTTCTTATGGTTGATCGTTCTAAAAGTGGACTATTTTGAAATACTAGGGGTCCAGGAAGCTTGACGCGGCCAAAACACATTAAGCTACTTTTGGATGGAGGAAATTCCATCTGCCAGCTAGAGTTCTAACGTGAGAGCATAAGTAGATCCATGTTGATTTTATCAACGCAAATATTGGCAGTGTCTTTAGAAAATTAATAAATGCACTTGAGATCGTCAGCGGAAACGAATTTTTGTAAATTTGTGAGTAAAATTGAAATTTCGTTTACGTACAGAATGAAGAGAAGGGGACCTAGAACCGTGCCTTGAAAAACCCCATTCATGATCGGCTGAGGTGTCGAATATCTATTACCTAATAAGACCTTCTGGCTGCGGTTAGACAAGTAGAAACCAA
>WEDG01004240.1:0-41368 GCA_017591395.1 Schistocephalus solidus
AAACATGTAGAGCGGGTTTTCTCCATTCTTTGTTAAGGTTTTATCTGCGAGCGTCCGTAACCGTCCGGACTTTTCCTCACCGTAACGGATGAAATAGGAGGTCGCTGTTAATAAACCTGAGGCAGAAACTTTCATTTTCGCTAGAGTCATTGCTTTGGCTTCATCAATTACATCAAAAAATCAGGACGACCAAAAACAAAAAAAAACAAGAATTACGTGGGACCAAAAGGCACTCCGTTCTGCCTTGAATCTCCTGTCTAGAGCCAATGCAAGCGGCCGCATTCTTACGAGCAACGATTCAACAATACATTTGAATAATTCAAATGATAAAATTGTATAAAACTCGGAATAGCACTTGTGTAGGCCGTCACCCGTCAATTTTCGGCAAAAACGGGTCACGTGGTAGATGCGTTGGGCCAACAAGGGGGCCATATCAAAGTTTGACATGTGGGATGCGCACCCCATAACAACTGCCACACATGGGGTATTCTGCGGTGGCATGCACAGACGCAGGCTCACGCCGTGACGGTCACCTGCGCCGTATCTCGCCTCCGGTCTTCTTTGTCTCACGAATTACACAGTGCCACAAAAGGACGAGGGAAGAGAGAGAGAGAGAGAGAGAGAGAGAGTGCGGTAGATGCAGCGGAGGTCCACCAGCACTATAAACGAATTAACGCGCAAGTTACCATCCCTGCGCCCACCCTCCTGTGATTCATACGGTGAACCTCATCCGTAAGGACGTCGAAATTGCCATAGTCACCTGTGAGACTGGGGAAACCAGATATTTAAACCCAGGTGGAATTTTTTCTAAACGTAAGCATTGTCAGATGAATCAGAATCATGCCTTGTTGTTTTTGATGTTGAAAATTCAAAGCCACATGGAAGGAGGGTTAAAAGATTTGGCCTTATTTCAGGTGAGCACGGGGAATTTCCTTCCGCCCTGAAGCTCCATAAGTTTTAGTCGGCTTTGGCAACAATATTGTTTAATTAGACGATGGTGTCCACGGATTTTAATCATTTAAACGGATGCATTTTTTACGAAAATTGCAACCATTAATCCAGGCACACAAAGAGAACATATGGCATGACATCGTTTTCCATCGAGGCGAACACACTAAAAGGCACACGGAGATTGCTGAAGGCCGAATAGTAAGAAGGTGTAGGAATAGAACTTACCTTATTTCGGTCATGCATTACAGTAGCAATTTGACTTGCAATCCTCTCCAATGCCTCAGCCTGTTCCGTATAGCGTTTCTTGGTTTCACTGTTGTAGGCAGGAATGTACTGACTGCAGAAATCGTAGATTGCACTCCCGATTAAAGCCATGCAGGTTGGATCAGGGCAGTGTTGTATCAGGCTTTGGGCAAGCTCAGGATAATCCATGAGCACAGCCCAGATGACGAGGTGCTTGGAAATAACAAAGCAGAGGTGAGGTTAATAAAATACTTTATTATTCGAAAAAACAATTCTGCATAATTTGGCCTATCGAGCAGTGAAGTAGGCGGCGGGGAAAGGAATAAAAACAAGTAAAAATGAGAGGGCTACCTACCACCATAAACGTAAAACTAACGTATTATCCAAACTGGTTCGGACAACTTAATGTAGCTAGAAGTAAAGACCATATCTTACTTAAGGAAAGATAATTTAAACTCACCTTTAATGGTTCATTCAGTTCCTCGTTCAAATACTCCTCCTGCGCACGTCCCTAAAGGTGATGGAAAGACTGCTTAAACATCGACTTCTAATGCCTTCCGATACAGAATGTATTGAATTGGCGATAACCAGACATGTGAAGGCGAGGCATGGGAGCTGAAAGATGATTAGCAATTGCTAAGGGAGAAGCGTATGCAGCGAACGTTATGCAGTTCATTCTCCCACCAACTCAACCAACCACCGAGTCAACCTAACTCCCAGGCTCTGAAATCCTATGCCACGACAACGTGGATGTGAAATGACAAGTCAAAAGTCAGTAATGAAGGTTCCGGTAAAATCTGGGTTTTATTCGCGTATGACCTGAAACAGGCCAATGAGTAGACCCATGAGTATAGCTTTTTGGTTTCTTCGAAAGCCTGGTGGGAGTTTCATAGACCTAACTGTGAACACTGCTGCGACAAGACAACATAAATCTGCTACAAATTGTCCTTAATCACGTAGCAACGTCTTGTTAAACGGGTTTCTATAAATTCACTAGCGTGCCAGCTGCTAATTGTAGGCCTTAGAAGTGAAGCAACCCCAGAAAGTAGAAATTTTCGATCGTCGCGAGTACTTCCAACTTTGTTCGGCAGCCACTCTGCACAGTTCTAGGACCAGGACTTGGTAGGATTGGCTCAGAATTTCAAATCAACATGTGACTAGCATAACAGACAATTTCTCAAAATAGTTGGAAGCTTCATGCGGCCGAACCTAGAATTTGCCATGCAGGCATGGAGACCTTAGACTGTCAAGGATAGTACCGTCTTAGAGAAGGTCCAGAGGTAGACGACAAAAATGACTAAAGGCCTGTGAACGCTCACCTATGAAAACAGACTATCGACCCTCAACCTAGTTCCCCTTTCCTTCAGGCAACTACGAGGCGATCTCATACTAACCTTTCGCATTATGAATGGCCTGAACTGTTGCTTTATTCCCAATGATTTTTTCACTCTGAATAACACGCCCACCTTGCGAGGTCTCATTTTAAAACTGTGCATAGGTAAAGCAAGGGTCGATGGACTCAAGTACTTCTTCAGTAACATAGTGGTTGCAGCGTGGAATGCTCTGCCCGCGGATGTTGTTCTCTCAACCACCGTGAATTCCTTAAAGCGAAAACTCTACGCTTTTTTAAGACTTCTAGTCAATTGCATGTAATTATACTACTCACAATAATTGAGTAGTCTTTTAAGTGTATTTTGTCGACTAGCCGACGACTGCTCGTCTTTCCCATGTCATTATGGAAACGTCTTTTCAATTTTCCTTATGTATCGATGTTTTATTAGCCACTTTGTAACCAAAAGGGAACTCAAAGGCGTTCGACTATCTTTCCCTTAATAAAACTGAACTGAACTGTAAAAGCTAAGTCTCAGAATTAACGCACGCGGTTCGCATCTGCCAATAGAACAGTAAGCCATGCGTTCCATAAACTTGGAAAAGCAGTTCTATTACACAGTCGTCAAACACGTGTGAGGTTTATGGGTTGCTGATACAAGCGAAAATGTGAGTCCCAGGAAGTAATTAGGAAGAAGTAGATGCGATCGCTAGGACGAGAGTTTTATTCGCCTGACATTTCGAATTCCAACTCGAATCCATCATCAGAGACAGTATCAGATACGGGTAATTCATACAGCGGATAACAACCCGCATGCCGGCCATCAAATAATTAACACATCAGAGCACAGTCGTTACCGCTGAAGGGAGAGCGCGTTAATTGCGGTAGGCGTGCAGTAGCATAGCGACGGCATCCTATAAATACTGCAACTCCCTGTGTACAAAGTAACCCTATCTGATACTGTCTCTAATTATGGTTTCTAGTTGGAATCCGAAGCGTCAGGCGAATCGCATATACTTATTATCAGGTTTATGAGAGTTGCCATTCGATGGAAATATGAAAAATACAGTTCGATGTGTGGGAGGCAAATTCTTCATTGTTAGATTTATAGATGTAAATGTAACGCGATTACACTTTGTAGTTTGCAAAACTAAGCTCAATGTTTGTCTCACAAGTAAGACTTGGCATAAAATTCGAGCAAGTAAATGGAAACGCTGTTGGGGTTGTTTGTGGTACAGTCCATCTCAGCTGCAACATACAGATACAAAGCGTTGCCAAAATGGTTTAGCGAGTATCTGTGTTTGGAGCAAAGTGAAGACATCACTGTCAGATATCACATTTGTTAATAGACAGACTGCATTTCAAAATTGCATTTACGAGCGGTAATCCGTTATACCCTCGTGCCAGTCACCTGTTGAGCATGAAAAGGTTCAGAAACGACAAAACTCTGAAATCTGCGACCAGATGTGATCGAAGCGCTTTAAACTGTTAGTTAAACGTCTGGTCAGGAGGGAGAGTCCGTGCTGTGTAGGAGACCGACGGTTTAGAATGACCGATCCAAATAGAAATAGCAACAGATGTACATCCTTGTCCTCTGTAAACTCCATTTGCCCAGCAAGCGAATGCCCCACCTAATTAGCGTCCACCTGTGTCGATCGGTGCACTTCGCAATGATAAGCGGGCAACCATAGGAGACCTGATTGACTATTCGCTTCTCTCCTACATGTTTAGCAGATGCAAAACGGACGAGCCTGATTCCTAGTGGAGTTTATTGCATGCCTGTAAACACTCCTAGGCCCTCACTCAGTAAACCGTTACCTTTGTCCAGTCTAAGAATAAAGCAGATCCTTTGGATAATATTGAAGTGGAGCGATTTATCCGCAAACGAAACATAAGTACGATATGGTCATCTTAGTGTCCTTGCGTGTATCGGTAAAACTTCTCAAATCAAATTGAGTATTCAGGTAAAGCTATACTTTTGGAATTACTACTGTGATTGTTTTCAGTAGACAGGCTTTTATTACTTAAAAATCATGTTGCAGATTCAGTTTCCTAGATTGGGCTAGGGTTTGGTTTTATAGGGGGATCGCGGGGGCGGGGGAGGTTATCAATTTCTGTCGGCCAAGAGTTTGCATTGTGTTGAGGTTTGGGGTTAGGGGGATGAGAATTAGGCCATATGTTGTTGGCTGTTTGGTTCCGGGTTTAAAGTTAAGTTACAAGTATAGGGGGTTAGGGTTAACCTTTCAAGTACCGTTGGTTAGATATTAAACAATTCCGTAATTCAGAAGGTAAATGACGAAAAACATTGTTAATTAACTGATCATGACATAATAATCAAGAATTAATAAAACAATTTTAACCATTGTAAATTGGTTAAGGGTTACCGAAAGTATTCACTTAGCCGTCGCCAGCGGATTGCTAGACATTCGGCGACACATTTGCTAAGACAGCGTTTTTCAAGTTGTGCGCTGCTTCGTAAATTGAACTAGCGTACATAAACAAAGTTCTTCCTATTTAGGAGTGTCACTATTTTTACATCTACATTTTCCTACTTCTTACATTTTTCCCAACCCATTAAACCCCTATATACTACCCTTCCCCAATAAGAGTAATCAGTCGTTTGGGTTTTGGTAGCAGTATGGCAACCTTTTCAATCCCCACCGAACATTCTTCCGGAAAGAACTATGCCTTAAAATAAAGCTAACCATTAATTGAGCGTTGGTACTTAAGTGTTACTTCACTAAGTAGTATTGTTTATGTAGTTATAACTCCCATATCATCTGGTTATCCAGTAGCGTTTGCTGCTTGTTGATAGAATTTTCCTTCATCGCTGTCAGACACCATTAGTAATAAAAACCGAGGGAGACCGTAAAATCGCAATTATCTTAAGGCATTTTAGTGCACATAAAAAGACCAGTGTCGCATGCCATGGGAAGGATCTTCTACACCTTTGTATTTATATGCGAAATCCACTGGATATGCTTTTCAAATCTGGTTGACGGGACCACTATCTAGTATATCCCTACCAAACTTTCAAGCTGGCATTTGCTGTTTTAAGAGGCTAGTTTTTTACTTGCATTTCCTTCGCCTCTGAGTTTCAGTCCTACTTCATCCACTGAAACATCTTTTTTTGGTAGGACTCCATTTTGTAGACAGCCCATAGTCAAAAATCAATTAACAAGCAACTGTTGCATAGTCAATAGCACTAAGGTAGCCGAAACAGAGCCTTAGGACAATGCAATGAGTACTTTCATAAAAGGGTCCTGCATCAATTTAATGGCATCCTAATCTTACGAAACCGTAGGGAAATTTATAAAGGTAGTTTATAAGAACACTGACTACCGTTGTCGACCGCCAATTTCTTATAGTCAATGCCTTGAGTCTGCCCGCTCAAATATGACAAACAATTAATTTCAGGGCGCTATATAAAGTAAGTCCATACGAAAGCTGCCTACCGTTGAGCGTAGTTGTATAACTCTGCGAGTTCAGATATGAACGAATTATCGGTAGAAAGACATAGTGGACGCCCCACTTTCTGCACAACACTGGGGGTACTTTTTCCTACGTACTTGGCTAAGTTGGGGAGAGACACGTAAAAATTTATGACACTGGACGTAGGCTACGCAATGCATAATCAGGTCCACCGGGTAGGACAATTGTTCGCATAAGGTATCTTTAGGAAACATAATCGTAAGCTTAAAACCAGTCAAAAGTCTAGCCTTAACCGACAAACCAAACTGTAGCCGTAACCAGGCCGGAATTCCACATTAACACAGGGTGCCAGGTGCAGACTTCTAGAGGTTGTCATGTACACCTATCATAAATGAGTTTCAAAGTACCTTATTAAATTAAGTAGCAACGCGAACTGTGTCTAAGGATAGAAAAATGTGGGTGAACATAGCGCAGGAGACTTGTTAATAGACATTTGCTTTGGTCATACGTCTATCGACCGTAGGTAATGTGGGTTTTATTTGAATAACGCAGGTCATCGCCGAGTTAGACTTTCAGTACCCTGCCTTAAAGTCTATTTACCTCTTTTTGGGCGCCCTATGACTAAATAATAGGCACTGTACAAAGCTCTTTACTTTCAAGCCTGAGTGCTTACGTAAATCTTCAATGGATAGACTGTTGGATCTTTACTAATTATCGACAAAAGTCTCTATGCTCCTTGTTTGAAAGATATTTTTGTCAACGTCGCCCTTAACAAAACAATCCCACACGACACCTCAAGAAGCTGCAGTAACCGGTGGATCCAGCCAGCTATCTCCACCTGCAAGCGACAAACCAAAACCACCTTCCCCTTCTTGACGGCGTTATACGTCGGCATGCAAGCGTATGCTTTCAGAAAAGTTCTCACTATTAAATAAATGTCGAAATTCAGCAACTAACCCTGTTGCTCAAAGCAAGTTTTTTTCCACCTACTATTCAATGAGTGCAGCAAACTACAGCCGAGCGTCTGGCGAATTCGCTGGGTTTTTTAAGGACGAATGAGTACGGAAATGGTTTCGTCGAGAAAACAAGCACCAGGTCAAGTAACGGTGGCTAAGAGAACAACCACTGAAAACTTTGCCTGAAACCTACAACTCAACGCCGTGTTATAGAACCAAAAGTTTCGCTGTTTGTGCAACAAATCGGCTCAATGATGGCGGCTGCAACCAAGTCTGGATAACTGGCTAGAGCCTCCTCTATATGAAAACTAATAGCACCACAGAAACCAGACCCCAATTTTTAACGCATCAAGTGCATTGGAGAGCCCGGCCACAACAGTCAGGCTAGGTAGGTAATTTAAAAAGTCGGTGGCTGCACGTCCAACGATCGGTTACGGGATTAACTCGTCTCGCTCTGACTTGGGACTCACGATCGAGCCCCACCAGCAACCAGACAACGCCTAGTATTAGAAGCCGACGATATTTACGGACAAAGACAAAGGAGACTAGAATGCCAAGTTCCGGTTTGTAAGCCAGCATCAGCTAGACATACCAACATCCATTTGATTTACCACTCGAGGCTCAAACTCGCGACCTGTTGATTAGAAGCCCAATGAAATAAAAATGGTATATCCAAAAATGTTAATATTCCCAACTGAAACTGGCAAGACAACGAGCACGTGGCTCAATGATTTGAGTATTTTACTTCTAATGAACAGATCGCGGGTGTGAGCCCCGGGTGCAGCACCACCTTGGGCCTTGTATGGCTGGATGATGACGGATAGTATGCGAGAATTGGCCATTCCAGCCTCCCCGGTCTTTCTCAAGAATTTTCTTCTGCTTACAATTTGAATAGTGAACATCTCACAATATAGGCGTGGTTTTCAGATGCTAGTTCAATCAACGGGCAGATTACCCCTGCCAGCCCCATTGATTACCGAATCGTAAGCCATTGTCTACGCACGGACCAATGAAGGACTATCATGGCGGGTTGAAGGCAGTAGATTGGAGCCCAGCTGACAACCATCTCACCGATGTAGAAGCCGATGCGCAGCCACTGAAAAACCTCAACTGCCCTAAATTAACATGATGACTAAGCAAGCCGGAAATTTACCGTCAGGTTTATCCCTTATAGCAGTGATTGAAGACAGGAGAAACATCAAAAATAAAATTCGATCAGTCTACTGGGCAAACCATGTCAACAAGCGTTAGATATTTATGCAGCAAAAGTGACCATAGGCAGGCATGGAGATGTTATATGTTATATGTTCGCAAAATAATTGTCGGAGATCTAGTCCCGAATTTCAGAATAGGAAGTTGGAACCCCTTTTTGTTTAGTTTCTAGAAGATGCGGTGACATAATTAGTTCGATTTCCTTTACTTAAAAGGATGGCCTTACATCAGAAAGTGATCTGAAAAGCATAGATAAAAATTTTGACGCAATCGATTACCTACACCCTAGGTGGGAGTAAAAGTTGTAAGGATGAATTCCATACATGCCCACGAAAATAAAAGGAGAATATTTTAAAACTTACCCTCTTATCTTGCTTGTACGAATGAATGTCCATTTCAGCGAACATCCGTTTCAGCAAGATATAAACCTCCCTTAGATATATTGTACACTTCGGTACACGTTTACGGAATTTCGTTTTTACCAAACGTTTCAACGCCAACATTATATGCCCCACCTCGTCTTCGGAATCCTCGTTATCACTATTGGAGTCATCCTCCTTTGTAAACTTTGAGTGGAGTCCACAGGCATTAAGTATACTGCGGAGGTTCTTGGTGCCCGCACCACGATTATAAAGGAGACGCAAATCTTCCAACTTCACCCTCAAGTTCGCACCAAGGTCAAGTTTCGCCAGCTCGTCAATAAAATTGTGGCGGTTTTGCTGGAGAGCCAGCAAAAACAGCTCGCTTATCTCCTCTGAAAATCAATACAAGGTTATACATTGATGACTAATTTGTTCAAATCAGAAAGGCAAAGTGAGGAAAGCATACAGAAAGGCAAAGTGTGCTGAGAATGGGGCAGAACTCAGCGGGTATGTGTTTCATTCTATGCCACAATTCTAAAATGACTCCTAAGTGGACCAAAAGTACGTTTCCCTAGCATACAGAAGAAATTAAACCCTGAAAATTCTCCATGTTTTAGAATGAAGCTGAAGAAACCGTTAGCTGCTTGATTAATCAGCAGAAGCTGAAAGAGGATGTGGGCAATTACGAAGCGCTCAAATTCAGTTTGCATCACAAGTCAATTAAAGTCAGCTTTGTAAATGGAGAAAATAATGATGTTGACCTTGCTGATGAGGCTGGTGGAAAATCAGCTGCTGCTGCTGCTGTTGCTACTACTGCTACAACTACTGCTACTACTACTACTACTACTACTACTACTACTACTACTACTACTGCTACTACTACTACTACTACTACTACTACTACTACTACTACTACTGCTACTACTATTACTTCTACTATTACAACTAAAACTATTACTACTACTGCTACTACTATTAATAATAATAATAATAATAATAATAATAATAATAATAATAATAATAATACATCGACCTTCTCCGTGGTGAGTGGAAAGAAACCTCCAAAGGAAACACCAACAGAAGGTGTGACCGCTCCATCACAGTTTTCTATGGATCTCGTTTTCGGGGATTCCTTCCCGAAACTTCATCTTCCGTATTTCTCATTCACCCCGAACGATATATGAACAAACTCTGCACATGCTCATTTGATACATCACTAGTGGGAATACAACCTCTCAGCCCGGAAATTCTGCTTCCCGCAACGCAAGCAGATTGATAACTTTACTGCAGCTGCCTCGCATATCAGAGCTGCTACCTTTGGTGGAGTAACATAACACATTACTGCAACCCCTTACTCGGAATGAAATGTGAAGATGATGAATGCTGATGACGCTGCTGCTGCTGCTGATGATGACGATGGTGGTGATGATGATAATGGTGGTGATGATGATGACGATGATGATGATGATGATGATGATGATGATGATGATGATGAGGATGATGATGATGATGATGATGGTGGTGGTGATGGTGATGGTGGTGATGATGATGATGATGATGATGATGATGATGATGATGATGAGGATGATGATGATGATGATGATGATGATGATGATGATGGTGGTAGTGGTGGTGATGGTGATGGTGGTGATGATGATGATGATGATGATGATGATGATGAGGATGATGATGATGATGATGGTGGTGGTGGTGATCGTGATGGTGGTGATGATGATGATGATGATGATGGTGGTGATGGTGATGGTGGTGATGATGATGATGATGATGATGGTGATGATGATGAGGATGATGATGATGATGATGATGATGATGATGATGATGATGATGATGATGATGATGATGATGATGATGATGATGATGATGATGATGATGATGATGATGATGATGATGATGATGATGATGATGATGATGATGATTATGATCAGAAGTAAGGTACGAAGAATAAATGTAAGTGGAAACTGATTGTAGAATAGTGTGGGTAGGATCGCTGAGTTATTAATAATGTCCCGAAGAATTAAAATGCACGAAGGGGAATGTTGGGGGCCTTGAGGCTATCGTCAGAGCAAGTGGTGCTTGAGAGACCCATTATAGCTAGGAGAGACCTGAGATGGTCATTACTGGCTTATTTACAGCCGTCAGCTAGTCCTTTTGCAACCCGCAATAGGAAACTGGAAATTTGAATCCAAGTTCAGTTGACTTAATAAGCCGCGGACTGACCGTTTCTGACTTATTCGTTCGCAGCAGATGGTTGCTGCAACAGTCAGGCATAGCTAGATACACGAATTCCATGATGCAATCATACCAATTCAATGAATGCCACTCGCCTGAAATTAAAGAGTTATTAGTCCGAAGTTTATTCGGCCAGCTGCCAGCTTCAATTTCAGCGGAAATGTATTAATGCCTGCTATTCATATGTATGTAGATTTCCAAATATCTGTTTCCTTATGCCACTTGTGATACTCCGTCAACCCGTCTCACAGTACGTGCGATCCAAGTCTGTCCTGTGAAGTTACGAGGGCTTTTTAGGCACGGGATGTGATACACACACCCGACTGCTCACTAGGGATTTAATCGGTCCTTGATGTTCATGACCCTATCTCACATGGCAGCTTTGGACCGGTGTGCAAATCCGACACCTAGTCATGCAGCAATGCGTTCGGTCGCCCCTGATATTTCCTTGATATATAGAAGTGCAAGCCACTCATCCGATCTTGCTATAGTTGGATCCTCCGGGGGGACGAAAACGTAGGCATCGGATTATGATTGCCTTCGGATGGCCGTTCTGAATAAACTGGTTGCAGCGATATCGGGCCTTACGTGCTTTTTTCTCTGAGTTACTGCAGTGAGTCTGGATTCGTTTGAACAGTGTTCTCACGCAGCCTCATTTTTGAACCACCGGATGGTTGCTGTGAAAATCGAGAAGCTGCGTGATGTTCATCGCCAACCTGTAGACATTTGTTTCTATTTCATATATGGAATTTCGCCTAATGAGTACATCAAGGAAGGGGAGCTGCTGCTCTTTTTCTTCTTCCCTCGTGAATTTGATATCTGGGAAGATCGAGTTAAGGCGATCGTGGAAATTCCGCAGCATGTTTACCTGAAGATAACAAACCTGTTGACTACGGAACGGTGCCAAAAGATGAATGGATGTTGGGCAACGGCAATCTTTTCCAGCCTGGGCCTCTGAGGGGAATTCAGTCAAGCAATTTATCGATCTGGCGCCGGCATACTGCGCAATCACCACCGGACGGGCGTTAATAATGTTTGATTGGCCCCTACCCCGTATAACTGTTACCCGATTTTTGTTGACGTTTTATCTCTGACGACGGACTTCAGTAAGAGTTCGAAATCTCCATTCCAACGAGCGAAAAGCCTTCTTTACCTCAAACAACTATAGTAATATGTACGCTGGACGCAAGGTCTTCATCCCTAAGTAGCCTCGTGACGTGCACCTTTGTTAGTTGGGAGAAGACTAGAGTGCGGCCTGCCAATTGCTTAAGTGCGGGCAATCTTCTGACAAACACGCAACAGAGGCTGGCAATTCCGGCGTTAGCTCAGTGCAGCACGCTGTAGGCTATGGAGCTACTGATTCGCAGTATATCAGGGTACCTGAAATTAGCCAAAGCTTCCAACTTGATGCAGCTGGTATAGATAATACTCCGAACAGTTTGTGTGGTAGTGTGTTGTACTGATCTTTTTGCCAAAAGGAACCATAATATATGCATAGAGAAAACGAAACAAAAATGATCCAAACCAAATATCGACAGAGAAGACGGATAGAACGTGATATTCGCCGCCAGTTGGCGGAAATCAGAGGATGTGAAGGGTTATTTTTCGGAAAACGCTCTTGTACGGGGCCGAGACCTGAACCGTTAAGGATAGGCACACAGAAAGACTTAATAACATGCAATTCAACTGCCTCCAGGAAATACGGAAGATGAAGTGTCGGGAAGGAACCCCCGAAAACGAGATCCATAGAAAACTGTGATGGAGCGGCCACATCGTGAGGATGGATGAGGGTTGCCTGCCCAAACAGATATTCTTCAGCAGGGTTGCTATCAGTGCTCAAAGGCAAGGCGGGCAAAAGAGTCAAAAATCTCCCTTAAGCACCTCTACCCGATCCCAGAAACATGAGGGGTCCTCGCTCAAAACTGATAGACATGCAAGTAATCATCATCTCATAAAACAAAATCACTACGGCCAACACTAGCATTGCCAAGTTGGATACTTTTGACGTCTTGGCCATCAGTAGCATCTTCGGCCCCTACCATCAGCAATATTGACTCAATTCCAACCTGCGACTGCATTTCTTCATCACGCATAAGCTTGATCGGTCACTTTCGAATCCATTGCATTGAGATTGGCAAACTACTGTCAGGAACCTTAACAAAGGCCATGGCTCCAGTATAACCTGTCCACGCTGCCGGGGAACATTGGGTCAATCTTGCCTCTACAAAATTCTTGGCTAAGTCTAAACCCTATCATCACCTCTCGCACTAGCTCTCCAGCCAAGTATCGCCAGACTGCAGATGAAAATATTCCATAACACAAGCATACATGCCACCCACGCAACACGATGCCTCTCTGCTGCCGCAAGCATGTGATTCACCCTGCCCTACCAATATGCAGGGTGCAAGGTTGCGTGAAAGAGCACGTACATCACACGTAGGTGGAAAATGTCTTCTTTGGTGTATCTTTTTGCATGAAGTGGAAACCAAGCCGTCTGCGGTAAATGTCGATGGTTTGCTTTGTTCTGTCGATCTATGAACCTGAAAACCCACCGTCGGTCATCATGACATTGTCTTGTGTCGGCGTACGGTGGTTGAGAACCGGGAGTGTGTGGTAGATGCAGCACAAGTCTTCCCAACTATGAACTAATTCACGCGTATATCACCGTCTGGCGCACACACGATGCGGAAAACCGTGGAAGTCATCGCTTGCGATGGTCAAGCTGTCCATTCAACCGTCCTTTCGAACGAGGTCAATCGTGTACGTGCCACAGCAGGGCGGGAGCAGAGACAGTGATACGCACCTGAATTAGTTTCTAATTTTGGTAAACTTGCGCAGCATCTACCACACTCTCCCCTTGTCTCCATCTAGTCGCGGTATCAAGAGACAGTCAAGGAGACCAGGTGCAAGGTCGGCACAGGTTGCAGCGGGAACACGCACCAAGGCGTGCTACAACGCCCCTGGTTAACGAACAAACGACCAGAACTTCACACAGCAGGAAAAGGGGGGCTAATCGGAGCCCAACTGACTGGACGGGTCATGAAGGCCACAGTAAGAAGAAGTCAGTGCATCCCGACTCTGCGTCTTCAGAGCGGACCGATTTATTCCATCAATTTGCAACCATACAGGCCACGGCTTCTAAAGCATCTTAATATATGGAATCGCGTCAGCTTTTTTATCTTGGGGAATATGCATTGAGTCAGCCACTCGGTTGGGCTGACCGTTGGACTGACTGGGCTGCCTGTGCGGTGTGAGTTGAATCTTCAGTTGAAAACCTACCAAACCAGGTCTTTTAACGCATCGTGGTAGATTTAAAGTGAACCAGATTGCTGAAAGCGAGAAAAATGCGCGTACGGCACGTATGAAAGACGTTTAATATCGATCCAATCAGTTAAATCGGTTAAATCAGTTATCAAAACTGCTGTTTTGAAGAAGATATTACTTGCTCTGTTCGAATAAATCGGCTGTCCAAACGCACTCATAATAAGGACGTACAAAAGTAGTATTTGAATGCATATTCAGGCACTCAAAGCCTTATTCTAAAAATTAGCCTTTCTGTACTGTGAGCCATTTTATGTTACTGAGCAACCACTTATAAGGTACCCACTCGTTTTGTGAGAAAATATTTGTGATTTTAGACAACAGTGACATCAGATATGGATGATTTATTTAAGGCACGAGAGGTATTTTTTTCTTGGATTTAAAACACCGTGCAAAGCTTAAAATAAATCGGCAAATATGGCTACATGGCGACCCTAAATATCTTTTACTTTGACAGTGCGATTATTGTTTTAATTATTAGGGCAGAATTCCATATGTTAAGGAACAGGAGACGGGAATCGGAATACCCCGAATCTTACGGGTGGTTTCGCGCATACTTCGGGGAGGTGTGCATATTCCTACGTTCTAACCTTAACCTTAATTTAAACCTTCATCCTAGCTCTAACCTTCACCTTAACGCTAATCTCCCATTTATGGATACCTAAATGACTAATTTTGGTTTAGATGGCGCTAACGGTCATTCACGTATGGTTGTCTGAATCCAGGTCAGTTTGTCACCGAAACATTTTACGCCATTTGAGCTACGAGTCAGTGTCCGGTCGGTTGAAATTTGGGTGGGAGTACAATAGCCGGACCCACGGAGAAAACTGACTCGGGATTACCTGTCCCTGCTTTCATATTAACGCGTTTAGCTTTCGTCCTTTAGTCAGCTGCATTTCCATTTAACTCTTGTTGACACCGGTGGCGGTTTCATTTCCAAGCATCTGGTTCCCTTGCCCTTCGCTTTACCGTTTCTTTTAAATCCCGCGGGTTCCATTTAGCCCATTTATAGCCGGTAACTAGGTAACAGTTACCCTTACCTTCTTCGGTTACTTTTCCTAGGTTTTCTGCTTTCTCGTTCTACCTTACCCAAAAAACCCCTTTCAACACGATTCCCGTACGAAATTTTGATTTGCTTGCAATGTTCTGAATGCGCCCGGCTATTGTGCATCCACCGGAATTCGGAATATCGAAACTTCTGCGACAGTTCAGGTGCCCCTAACAATTGAAGTAAAACTGGCTGCTGACGACAATCCTCCCGGAATTAGCCATCTCAGCTTACCTTATTGACAACACATATAAATTACTGACCTGCTATGTGACCTACACGTAGGGGCCTCTGATCCACGACGGTATGGTAAAACGAAATACCCACTTCTATGCAGCAAGCCGAACAGGGACGCAATCAAATTTCACCTAAAGAACATGTACAGTGAACTCTAGTTTTTATGAAATGTCGACCGAAATGCTGAAATTTGGTTTGCGATCTGAACAAATTATTCAAGCAAGCTTGTTATATTAATTATCTTGCGGCTTTTGAACGAGCTTCTATCTGACCACCATGCGACAAGCATACTCTGTAAAAAAGGGCTACTTATGCTGTGTATCTTTTTCTTGTTGATTTTCGCTGTCCCTTTAAATACAAATATAGTTGAGATAAAACGTGCACAAAAATATTATTTCTTATACCCGTTTAGCAGATGATTGCGTCTTCTTCCAATTTTATACTCGAATAAAAGGTATTTTTTAGGTTTAGAAAAATTTCGAATTATCATATCTTAAGACCGTAAACTGTTCATTCATAATACATAGTAGCCGTCAATTTATTAATGTTGCCTATAATGTATGGGATATGATCTACATCTTTTGCAAAATATTATGAAAAATATATGACCTCTTCTCATAGTCTAGAGAATTCTATACACAGAATGTTTGCAGCATGTAGTTTGGAAACTTTGAATGCAAGTGTAATGGTCGGTAGGGTTCAACATTATTAGGTAATTTTTAATAATACCGAAAGATAAACTTTCCTCAAGTATAAAATTGGAATAAGACGCAATTGCCTACCAAACGAGCATAAGAAAAATATTTTTGTGCATGTTTTATATAAAATATATTTGAATTTATAGGGACAGTGAAAATTAATGGGAAAAAAGATGCATTACATAAGTAGCCATTTTTTGCAGAGTATACTTCTCGCACGGTGGTCAGAAAGAAACTCGTTCAATAGTCGCAATCCCGACGTGGCCTTGGTACAGAATTGTATTCAAATACACAGAGCGGTGACTTGAATTTATTTGATGTTTGAAAAGGAAACAAAGCGCGTACATGACGGTGAAGCACTGGGTTACGAAGTGAACAGTAGGAGAGCGATGGCTTAGGCAATAGTTACCTTCATTCTTCATAATTTCGAATCTAGATTTTGAAAAAGCAGCAAAAGAAGGGGGTAGGGATGAGAACTCACTTTCTTCTAGGAGCGTGCTTCGTCCGTTCACACATTGCACAAATTCTTCCAGTTTGTCCCAGACTATGGCCAACTTAAGGAAACATAATTCATCATCATGGGACGTCAGCAAGGCATAGAGAACGGTGTTTGAGATGTCCCTTCCCTGTGACAAATCATGGATAAAGACGAATTCTTCCAATTTCACAGACTCGACTAGGAAACGATACGCTTTTTTGGAAGTTCTCCTATCAGCTCCTCTCAAACCTGTCAACTTTCCGGCGATAATTTCTTCTTGGGCTGAGGTGAACTTCTGGAAGCTGTTTGATTCCGAAAATTATAATTAAAATGCATTTAAGAAAAGATAAATGCTAGGAGAACAAAATTACTTGAATATGTATTTTAGGCAACAACAAGATATTCTTCAATCAAAATATTTCAAACGAACCACGTAGATAGCAAAATGACCTTTTACGCATGGCAGCATGAGTGCTAAAGAAAAGCTGAGACACGATATTCTACCATTGCTAGTTTATAACGAAACCTTCATATTTTTGGTTCATAAGCGAATGTCCCACAATTACCCACGTGGTTTTATATTTCTGCTCCAATCCTCAAAACGAAGCCTGTCCCCTCCGCAGAAGTTCATGCATGAACTTAGGGTCAATTCTCCTGAAAACGTATTCTGCCATGATAGGTACACAATTCAGCGTATTAACTGAGCTATTCTCACACTTGCGAGCGCAGCAATTGAATATCTGGTATGAAGCAAGTAGTTGGGCCACATAAACACCCAGCCTACTGTGCATAAAATAGCAAATTGTTGGATTTACAGGTATCATGACTCTGTCAATAGTATTCGTTGGTGAACGCTCACTGACCGCTTACGGGACTCAATCGTTCTGTTATGCCTTGGAGCGCACTCTGCAGACCCGCCATCATGGTTAGAGCATTGGACTTTTAATCAACAGGTCGCGGGTTGGAAGATCGGATGATGCACCCACTGGGGTTGGATATATCTGGCTGAAGACGGCTAATAAGCCAGAAATGGCCATTCTAGTCTCCCTTATCTTTGTCGACAATGTTCATTGCCTATAATACTAACCACTGTGCGGCTGCTGACGGGGCGCGATCATCAACGAATGTCAATATTCCCCGATCTAAACCGCTAAGACAACGAGCCCGTGGCGCAGTGGATTAGAGCGTTGAATTTAAAATCAAGAGGTCGCGGGTTCCAGCCGCGGGTGGTGAACCACGCTGTGTTGGGCATGACTGACTGATGACGATTAATGAACCAGAAATGGCCATTCCAGTTTCCCTTGTTTCATGGCGACAATTTTCAAATATAAGTTGTATAAAAAGTGAAAGAAAAGCAATGTGCTCCTATAAACATTCAAATTTTCCAACTGTAGCAATTGTTCATATTAGGAAAACTTGAAAGGGACAATTACAGATGGCAGTCATGTCACCTGCGCCATTTTCACCTCGCAGTCATTTCGGGTGGGTAGGTATCTTTTATTCACTTTATTCATATGCAAATGCGAAAATCTCGTGATCTGTTGGAGACCAGTATAGGTGAACGTTTTGGGTACATGTACTGTCAGCTATTTTACCAGGCAAAGAGTTTGGTTTTGGACGACAGTGAGCGCTATTTTATCTTCTGTTGATTTCCTTGATTGAAACCTATCCTGAAATACTGTCATTTACACAGTTCTTCAAAAACTATCATTTATAAACATGGTTCACGAGTTGTGTTGCCTGATGTAAGCCCGCCAATGGTGCTTATCTGCCTATTGTGCAGTCCTTTGCATGAGGTCAAATGAATTTATAATAATTACTGCGCATTCTTCTAGGCCAACTGACACAAAAGCAAAAGTTTGCCGGCTGAAACACAGCGAATGAAGTAGTGATTCGGTATCACCTTCTATCTTCGACCAGCCCTATCCCGTTCGAAACGGGAATTATTGAGCGTTAACAGAGGTTTGCCTTGCATCCTGTCTCTTTTCACGAAATCAGATGGTTATTGCTGATGTTTTGAGCGATGGGGGTTCAGGTTACAGCCACCAAAGCCTGTATTACCTGCCCATCGGTCAAAATTGTACTTCTGTCCGTCTTCAGAAAGCTACTTATATGGAATTAGTTCCTGGAGGATGTCTGCACAAGAGTTTAGAACCACAACTGGTCGATGAAAGAATACTTGGCAAATATTTTCTAATTTAAACTATCCTGCGATAACATGATAATCCCTGGATTAATGAGTCATACTCCGACTGCCTTTTGTGACGACGAGCTCGATCAAAGTGACATCGATGGGTGAAGTGGCACGCACCACCTGAATTCTAGTGAGCTTTAACAAGTAACCGTCTGCAACCGCACTGTCACCGTAATTGGCGACCCATGTGGGTTGGGGTGTTTATGCGGACTTTTGAGCAGTTCTTTATGGCACGTGGAGGTATTTTGCTGAAAGGAATCATCAGCAGTTCAAATGCTTACTTATTATTCCCACCCTTGAAAAGCATTGAAAGGGCAAGGATATCGGCGAATCCCCCAGAATTCTTCAGTACAACGAGAGGCAAGTCGCCCGTTCGATTGACCTGAAAGGCTGTGGTAATATCCCCACCGAATAGGATTTGACCGATACTGCCTCGGAGAGAGGCTACAAGGAGGTGAGAGTGGCAGTGTTAACTCCCTGGCAGCTCGAATTCACAATAATTACAGTAATTTAAGCAGAAAATGTTATTGTAGAAAGCCTGTATTATATATTTGGCAGGCAGCGTTGAAAATATTAAAAAAAACAAATCAAAATGTCTATGCACCCTGAGGCGGCCAACTTGTTCATTCAAAATCTGACAACGCTGATTTCACGTCATTTAAGCATATCCTAAGGCAGAGGAATTACCAATATGTAAAACATTTGTGCAATCTGAATACCTGCGCAACTATTTGGAGTTCACATTGGCGCTTAAAAAAACGCTTTGCATATTTTGTATTAAAAATAGTTTTGAGCTAGTTTTGTGAGCCCTTGTTAATAGCTTGAGCCGAGAAAAAGGAAGTGTGTAGAAACTAAAAGACTAAACGATTCGACCAAGCAAATTCCGGGAGTCCGTACAGTAATCGCAGCTTGGAAAAACCCTGCAAACCAAAAACACAATCAAAACGTAACTGAACAGCGTTTTGAAGAAGCTCATCGCAGCAAATAATGCCAGTGAGTATAAGTTCATAGAGCATGTCATGTTAGTGCCCGGGCTCGAATCCCATCGACACCGCTGGGATTTTTGCAACTTGTTATTTAATTAAATGTGTCGGTAAGTCTGTCCGGCAAATGAGAGGACGTTCTAAAATCAGAAAGTCTAGCCAATCGATCCTGATAATAATCGGTTCTCATCCTACAGCAGAACAGGAGAAGCACAGAGGCAACTTGGGCCAAACACTAAGAACAAAGGAATAGGACAAACTGCAGAGGACTTCTATCGGTCAGATTAAAATGACTTATTTTTAGCTGCTATAGATGAGTTTTTCTTCAAAATCAACCCACCAACGGAGTCCTCGCAATACCCGAACACATGACTTAAGCTTTTCAAACTTATAGATAGAATAGGATAAATGATAAATCCATGCTTCCTGCATTAGCTAAAAATTCAACTTCGACAGCAAGGGTCCTAACAGAGCCTATGAAGGTTAAAACAACAACTTCCGGTTAGCTTAACCTTTTCAGCTAAACATAAGCCAACCTTGGACCAGGAAGCACAAGCATTCAAACTCGGGCATTTTGATGATTGAGTGTTAGGTCAAATGCTTCCACACTGGGCCAAGGACTCACGACACAAGCGACTGCGATGACTAACGTTCAAGATCACATACATGTTGTACTCTGCCTATCAGGCTGCAGTGGACAACGTCCTCGTTTAAATTTTTCCCAGAGGTTGAGTCCACCCCGGCGGTCGAGCACAGATAAATGGAATACCAGGAAATTTTGAGGTGAACTGAATTGTCCATTTCTGGTTTGGCTGCCTACAGCAGTCAATCAAGTGGAAACGCGAGGCCTTAAGAGACCCTAGTTACGCCCTTTTCCAACCACAGAGGCACGTTGCGATTTCAAGTCTTAGTTGCCCATAGTTCAAACAATGTGCACAAGTAAACTTCTCATGGCGGTCTTTCAAATACTCTGCGCTGTCTGTGCATTTCAAATCACCGTAAAATTAACCTGAGGAATAGCTATCTTGTCGCCTCTGGTCTTTCAGCTAAAATTCTTGTTGCTGGCGCAAGATAACCCAACTGATGGATATGAAAAATAATGCTAGGCTGATAAGGTTCAGCATGTGTGCAGTTAGTAGTTATAGCTAGCGTTTTTATTGGATTATTGTTAGTAAATAGCTGCCAGAAGTGAAGGGAACAGCTATCTTTAGGCATGGAAGCCTCACGGAACTCACGTGCCAGACCACTCTCAAGTCTGTGGCGAAAATCATTGCACGTGTGGGGTATTTCACCGCCACGCTCATTCACGAAAAAAAGATGCGTCAGATAAGGACAAATACTCTCCATTGACTCCTTCTCGTCAGCAGCCTTCTCCTCGTCATTATCTGCGTTCTCGTCGTCTCTGCCTTCTTCTCTTTGTCCCCTTCGTTCAAAATCACGGTTTCACCCTGGAAGCACAATGGTGAATAAACAGCCAGGGAGTCGGGTCATCACAACTAGAACGGGGGTGCTGGACTTGAGTCTTAATAGCCGATTTGGTGCGAGATCCAAAGCGTTTTAAAACAAAACCTGCTAACCTGGGCTCAGCCATTGTCTTCAGGCACCCCAGTGACCCTTCGACGACCTTGTAATCCACCAAAAATAGTATGAAATTTCGAGCCTAGTAAAGCAACTGCAATTGTTATATCTCGTGGAAGACGACCAGGGTTGTTAGATCCACCGTCTTCCATGTCCATGAACAAAATGCTATCCTTTAAAATATTACACCATATTAGCCGCTACCGTGGCTTAGAAAATATCGTTTAAATTAACGTCTTGAGTTCAGTTCTCTTTAAATTTTGCTTTGACCGCTCTTGGGAACGATTTGCACTTCATAGCCTCAACAAATTCATCTGAATTTATTGATTTAATTAGTAAAACGTACTAATAGCGATCAATGGTTATTTCTGAGGGGATTTGGCGAATCTTTTGTCATCAAATCGGTGATGTCCACTGTCTTTTGTAGCAACTTGTATCCCTATAACGCACCACACGGTAGCTGTGCGGGATCAAAACAAGGACTAAGCCCGGACACAGCAGGTGCTTTTATGCTCTACATACTCTACCGGCCAGATTCGCTCATGACGCCGGGCCGAGGAGCGGCAGGGGTTAACCAGTTCACTTGCAAATCCCCGTCCCTGCGTCCACTCTGTTGTGGGGCGTACGCTGGTCATCATCGGAATCGACGACTGAACTGTCGTTAAACTGAAAATCCGACCTGAGGAAATGGGGCCGAAAGTCGGTCACTGAGAAAAAAATATTTAATTTGAAATGTATAGAGCTTACTTGTTTTTCAAACCTCTCTGGATGCTGAAGATTGTCCCAGGGAAGAAAGCCCACAAAATATGGTGGCGTGTACCCCTTCTTGAAAAACATGAGCAGAGATCTGACTCGGGCAAGAGCTCTCCCAAGTGTTTTTGTCAAGTTGTTGTCCTCTCCAGAAGAAAATAGTACAAGTCGCTTCGAATTTGTTATTTCGATCAGCAGCTGTCCAAATAAAAACAAGAAATTATACTGTGAAATCAGTGTGCCACAAAGGACCTTTGTTAGTTTCACCAAGGAACTAACGAACAGGCAACCGTTGACAACACGTTCTAGTCGCCATCACAGAAGTTACTTCGTCCTGCGCTCGCTGAATTTTAACTATGAACTTTTGAAGTGTCTTCATTGAGAAGAAGTTTCGAGTTCTTGTCAACTTCGTTTGACGCTTGGTAAAGTTGATAATAATTTGACCTAAAGCTTTCCTGTTGCTTTCAATTAAAACAGAACATCTTCATTGTCACTTGCTCGCTTCTAGGGCATTTTCAGTTGCCAGTCTACCTCTCCTTCATCCTACTGATGAAGAAAAATTAAAGTTTAACTCTTTCTTTGTGCATTCGATTTATTTGTATTACTTATCAACTAATATCTCGTTTTGGCCTGATTTTCAATATCATCGTCATTAGTCTCATCTAAAGTATTTGCCGTTTCAAAAAATAATACATTAAATTTGTTTCTTCCACGTTTTTTAACCTATGAACAAGTTCCCAATAAACCGACCTATGTAACAAAATTCTGAAAATCAAGCCTTCTTCAAATTTACACTGAATTTTCTCCCTTGATGAATGAGTTACATTTATCGCGCATCTCTTTAACATGTTTAAGTCATGTCGTAAATATGCAGCGAGCCTGACTTCTAAGTCTTTCATGCATTATTCTTAATTTTCTTCATAAAAATTAAAATATAATTATGTTATTTCAATTTTGGATCGTCCTGCCTTAGCCGCAGTTAATGAAAAACTAACCCTTTCTGACTTACAAAAAGACCAAACTGAATGCCACGTCCGGCGCACATCCCTCCTTCATTTATTTGAGCCTTGGACAAACGAGATTGAGCTTGAGGTCACATATGCTCCATGTTTATTGAAAATTGTTGAATTGACGTGGATATTTATGACCTAGTGGAAGTGTAATTGTACACTTTTCCGATATGTGGGCAACTTGTCCCACCAGTCATGGTTCGCGACACCAGTAGCAAGCCTATGATAATCGGATATAAATATCCACCGAAACCACGCAATTTAGTGATAGCATTTGACGTTGACAGAGCTATGTTCTGATATATAATGGTTGGGGATTATGACTTATAAGTCAGGCATTTTCAAGAATGGAAAATAAAACTAACCATATACCAAATATTTCGTGTAGTGACTTTGATAAAATAAGAATCAAAATTATATCAAAATCAAAAGGTTTTTTGTTGACTCAGTCATAATTTCTATTATTTGATGAAAAGATATTGGGATGTTGGCCGGATATTGCTTGAACTTTATTTGTTTTAAGAACATGAGGCGAGAATACAAATTCACTTGCCTGGAAAAATATCTGCTGCACTTCTTCAACAGAATATTTATCTACTGAACCAAGGAAAGATAAGCAAATGAGGTTCTCCGAATCATCGAATATTTTCCAGTAGTCTTTGATCAACATCAAAACGCCGTCTAAAGTTTCCGGTTCGGACAGTCGCAGATACTTAAAAAAGAATGAACGAATTAATGAATAACTAATTCTAACTGCATGATAAAACGCAGGCATAAGAAAGTCCTCTGAAAGATTCTAAGAAGCTTTTTAGGAAGGAATTCCTTCCCATTAGTGAAGGACTTCCTTCCTAAAACAAAAGGAACGTAAAAATAAACTGTAGAAAGTGGTTCCCTGGTTTAAAAATGGTTAAAATATCCAAAAATAAAAATATCTTAAGTGAAATGCATGCACACGAATAAAAATCTTAATTATTATGGATTTTACTTTTATAATTATATTTCAGTCAACATCACACTTACACGACAGTAGGAGGCGGTATTGGAGGAAATATTTTTGAATGAAATTCTGCCATAGTAAACCAATTCATTATCACTTGCGTTGCAACTTCCTTGAGGCTTGAGCGGGATATATGATTCTTCGAGAAATTCCTCTGTCTTTTAAAATAAGATGTTACTGAAAAGTCTAGTTACTGGTGAAAGTGCACGCTGTCTTCTAGGCCTGATTTGCTTTCTGATATATCTTGAAATAACATCCATGTAATCTAAAACAGGTAAATATTAAAAAAATGGAAAATAAGTTTTTAAACTATAGTTTAAACACGTAGTCATAGGTACCTATATAAAGGTACCTATGGTAATGCAAAATTGTCAATAAGACCTACAACAGAAAACCATTAAATTAATAAACCAAAGCAGCCGAACTCAGGCTTAATTACAAGCACCTCTGCACAATTTAAAAAAATAATAAACTGGGGGAACGTCCACGAACCACGCGACGGGAAAACGGCAACGAAGTTGTTTTTCATCAACTTCGAAGGCCTTGTGGACGTTGACCTTGTTTTTAACGAGTTAAAAGCACTGAAGATATTTTTCCGAAGACCGAATTTTAGTTCAACCAAAATTATTTAAAAGAAATAAATAAGAACCATAGCATTCTTAATATCGTTTCAAGTTTAGATTAATTCATTCTTCGCTTTGGTAAAATAAAGTCACCATCGTTGTCATATTAAGGTGTATGGGGTTCCTTAGAAAATATAAATTGTCATCAGATAAGGAAGTGTTTTATGTCAGATGGACCTCATGCATAACATTGGAATCATCATGGGTCCGAAAAAATACCTCGGTTAACCTACCTTCCGTAAATTACGTTTAACCTGTCAGTTTAATCCATCGGAGGCCCTCTTGTTTATGGAGATTGGCCGGTTTACCTCTCAAATTAACAAGTCCAGTGCTCGTTGCAAGCATAATTGATACCAAATTTTATGTTTCAACTTACTTGCTGACTGTTTTTACCATGAATCATACGTTCTGTAGGTATTTGTACAATTTACATCTTTGTATCTTTCTTGGTCACCTGAATCTTTATGATCCCTTGTTTTAATGTGCTAAATAAAAATAAAACAGCCAGCTTCAACCGGCGTGTTGAACGTCTTCTGTTTTCGCTGCTGCATGTCACCGCTGCGATCTTGATTGTACTGATATCTCTCAATTACTTTCAGTCAATTGCAATGATTGATCTTCATTTCTCGATTGCATTCTACTGATTGCCGTCTCAATTGAACTCCTGACTCTGCTCTTCATCCTTGATGTATAGCTTTCTGGATCTAGCTCAGAGTTCATTACAATCCTCAACAACACTCACTATCTAGAAGCTGCGTTTTTCGTGAGTCTGCATTCTAACAATCCTCTGACATTTTTGCCGTCCTTTTGTCGTTTGTAGTTTAGACGCAATTCTCCACTTAGCGTTAATTTATTTTGGTACACCTCGGTCCTTAGCAGTTTCGAACCTCGTCTACACTACAGTTCTCCAGCACCTGATATCGGAAGCAAAGCTAATGCTTATGTCCATTTTTCTTTTAACAATCCATTTAAACCAAAATTGGGCAACATTCCGCCACACTTTATATGAAAAAATATTTTTGATTGTGTTTTTAGATATCTTCATAGGCTTTTCGAATTCCTCTGTGAGCTGATAGGTTTTAAGCCAATCAGAAATTGATGAATTTTTGTTTCCGTCCCCATTCATATTTGGATTATTTTATTACTCTATCCGTACGTTTCGCCAATATCAGTTGTCATATTAACTGTCACGGCCGAGTTTCAAACATGACGAAACACTCATTTATGTGTTTAGATACCAGACAACTCTTAATGTTCCACACTGACATCAACAGTGGTAAAAGGTCATCTGGAATACAACGCTTGTCCTCCCGTTATTCGAGTGTTTCCGAGTCCAAAAAACCGATTTTATTTGGGATCAGAATTATCAGACAGGTCACCAGCTATTTGATCTAAAAATCCTTTAGGCAGAAATGGCTTTTCCAAGAAACATATTTCTAATGTTATTTGATACCTGTAAGCAGCCCTTACATCTGGGATTTCATATTTAACCTGCAGGAGAACTCAATGTTTTAGAGATTTTTAGAGATTGTTGCCGATTCTTAATATAGTCGGAAAAATTCTGGTCAAAATCTGCTCTCAAGAATCATTCTTGGTAGCTGAAATTCGATCGTGCTTATCTGGTTTGCGAACTGGCAAATAAGCCTTTCAAAGACTGTTTGTTTTATTTATTTCACCACCCTCTTTCTGCCTTATGGTCTATTTAAAAAATACGTTCATGAGTGAATTTCGAAAAAAATATGCAAAAATATACAGTGCTCAGTCTGCGTTTATGCGGCGAACAAAAAACTCCTTCATAACTTTGATGATAATTACAAACTTAATGGACTTGTTTAGTTTTTTAAAACGAGAATATCTGCTTTAATTGAACAAAAAGGTGCGTATAGGACCGCGTTACTCAGTAGTTTGAAATATTTCCCGGATATCGCTCCTGGTACTGCCTATACACTGCATTTCCGATCTAGTTGTTGCGCTAGATGGAACTTGCTGTGATCACCACAGTACGTGTAAATTCGAATCAAAAAATTTGTACTAAAGGCCAAAGGATAATTGAGATGCGATTACATTTAAATATGATATTTCCTTGCCGATGGAACGAACTAGTGATATAAATAAGGAAAAATGCTTTATTAAATAGGTAAAGTTCCAAATGTTCAGTAAAACTGTCTCCATTCACTTTGCAAAGAGAGAAATTAACAAATTCCATAAAAATTCAAAATGTTTACACTGTAGGTATTTGTACAATTTACATCTTTGTATCTTTCTTGTTCACCTGACCGTGTGCTGGTACCATCGTACCTATGGCGTGAAAGCACGCAAGTGTATTCCGCCGTGCAAATTCCCACAGAAGCCGCAACAGTTAAACGACAACGCCAGCCAGTAATGGTGACGACTGCTGCTGGCCAACCGCGACCCAGTCGCCTCTTCTACATCACCGATAAGTCGAGTGGTCTCCGTTTTCTTGAAGATACCGGTGCTGAGGTTAGTGTTATCCCGCCTCCTAGGTGTCACCACCTCAAGCCTTCGCAGTTCTCATTGCAGGCTGCTAACAACACCGTCATCCAAACATTCGGACAACAGTCCCTAACTCTTGACCTTTGTCTAAGGCGATGTTTCCAATGGGTCTTTATCCTAGCCGACGTCCAGTTACCGATTATTGGAGCTGATTTCCTCTCACATTTCGGCCTTTCAGTTGATTTGAAGCATCGTCGACTGATTGATACTACAACTAGACTTTTCGTCGTCGGTACGGTCACCTCTGAACCTTCGGTTGGCATACACTTGACTTTTCCAAGTTCGCCATTTGCTGACATTTTGAAGGACTATCCGTCCCTCACTAAACTTTGTCAGTTTACCGAAAAAGTTCAGCACACAGTTAAGCATCACATAGTTACCTTAGGACAACCCGTTCATGCCCACCCACGTAGGCTTCATCCAGAAAAGTTGCGGGTGGCTAGAAGTGAGTTCGAACACATGCTAAATTCGGGGATTATTCGCCCTTTCTTCCAGTCCATGGGCCTCTCCTCTGCCCATGGTCCCCAAGAAATCAGCCAATGATTGGAGGCCATGTGGGGATTATCGTGCTTTGAACAGAGCAACTGTCCCCGATCGGTATCCCATTCCTCATATTCACGATTTTTCTCACATGTTGGCTGGAAAGACTATTTTCTCCAAGATCGACCTTGTGAGAGCATATCATCAAATACCGGTCGCTGAGGAAGACATCCCTAAGACGGCCATCACAACGCCTTTTGGCTTGTTCGAATTTCTCCGCATGCCTTTCGGTTTGCATAACGCCGCCCAGTCCTTCCAGCAGTTTATTGATGAGGTCTTTCGCGGTCTTTCGTTATCCTTTGTCTATATTGATGACATACTCGTTGCAAGTTCTTCGCCAGCGTAACATGCATCACACTTGCGTCAAGTGTTTGATCGTTTCCAGCAACATGGTTTGCAATTAAACGTCGACAAACGTCTTTTTAGCATTCCTTCTCTTAATTTCCTTGGTCATCACGTCGATCAGCATGGAATCACACCACTTTCAGAGAAGGTGCGAAGCGTTTTATCTTTTTCGTCTCCGAAGACCCTCACACAACTGCGACGTTTCATTGGACTTATCAATTATTACGGACGTTTCATTCCCAACTGTGCGACAATACATGCTCCATTGACTGATCTTTTGAAGTCGAAAGGCAAGCTGATTGAACTTTCACTGGCAGTTAACTCAGCTTTTGAGGCAGCCAAAAAGGCACTCGCTGATGCGACCATGCTGCACCACCTCAACTCTGACGCTTCTACGCAGTTGATTTTGACCACTGACGCTTCCAACAGTACTGTCGGCGCAGTCTTACCTCAACAGGTGAATAACCAGTTGCAGCCATTGGCTTTCTTTTTACAGAAGCTACAACCGGCGCAGACTCGCAACAGTACATTCTCTCGTGAGCTCCTGGCTATATACCTGGCTATTCGTCATTTTCGCCACCTATTAGAGGGAAGAGATTTTCGGGTTCATACCGACCACAAACCTCTTACTTATGCCCTCAAGGCCAAACCAGATAGGTACTCGCCCAGAGAAGTACGTCACCTTGACTATATCTCGCAGTTCACGGCTGGTATCCGCTATGTCCGAGGCAGCGACAATGTCGTTGCTGATGCATTATCGAGACCGGACATCAACACCTTGTCATCCAAATTCGACCTGGCGAAGCTTGCAGACCTCCAACTAGAAGACGAGTCCATTGCTGATCTGCGTAAATCTAGGACTCTGCAGCTTCGAGGTGCACCACTTCCAGCATCACCAGGTACGATTTTATGCGACTGGTCCACAGGCACTCCCCGACCTGTTGTTCCATTATCCTACCGTAAGGTAGTGTTTAACCATTTCCACTCTCTGTCGCATCCTGGCATCCGCGCCTGTCGCAAACTTATTGCTGCTCGCTTTGTCTGGCCAAAGATGAACTCCGATATTGCCCTTTGGACTAGGCAATGTTTCGCGTGCCAGAAAAACAAAGTGCATCGCCATACCTTTTCCCCTCCAAGCACATTTGCTGTTCCGGATGTTCGATTCCATCACGTTCACTTAGACTTAGTTGGGCCGTTACCACCTTCACGTGGGTACACACATATTTTCACAGAAATCGACCGTTTCACACTATGGCCAATTGCAATTCCGATATTGGATACCTCGGCAGAAAATATTGCCATGGTCATCCTGCATCACTGGATTGCCAATTTTGGTGTGCCAGCCACCATTACCACTGACCGCGGAAGTCAGTTTCAATCTAGTCTCTTCCGTGAGTTCACTTAACGTCTCGGCTGTGCGCACATCACGACAACGGCATATCACCCTGCTTATCACAATAAAGTCAAGGTCGACGGCGGTTGGTTCAAATTTGAAGATAAGTGAATTCTCAAATTTTCAACTGATTTCTACGTTTCCTGTAGAAAATATTAGCTTAATTATCGACAATTAATTGTATTTCTACCTCATCATCAGCTGCACATACCTGCAGTTATTGCCATTGCAAAAGGGAGAAATATAGAGTTTTTAAACTTTTTCACCCTACATAGCCTCATTAAAGTTCTCGCAGATTTACGTCAAAACGACGGAATCTAAAGGCTAATTCTAGAAATAAAGTTGAAAATTTGTAAGTTTACCTTATTTCCAGCGAAGAATAATTTTTAGTAACTGGTATACCAGTTGATATAATTTTTTTCATCCTGCATAGCCTCTTCGCTAATTCTATTTTTCAGTTTAAACTCGTTACCTAGCAGATATTTGCTTGCAGTGACTTGCTTAAAATATTAAATCTTTTTATTCCGCAAAAACGTTACTAGTAACAATTTTCCTTCGTATTATTGATTTGAAAAGTACTTATATTTTAAAACCAATATGAAACCCCAGTCAGTTCTTAGACGCAAACATCCTCTTCGCGTGAAACTTCCACTAGAACAACCCACCTTAAGCATGAAGAAATTAGATCTTGACGCCCTAAAAAAACTTTAATACCTTTATGTCTAAATATGGTTCTCTCTTCACGATCCTTGGTACCATTTTTGAGGGAAAGTTGTCTTCACTCACTTCTCAACAATGCGTGAAACTAGAGCCTTTTATAAACATGGTCAGTACTGAGTCACTTGACCGACATAAAAGGAGTTTCAATTTTCTTTTAAAAAAACGTTCCCAAGAGTAAAATCCCACTGGACGTTGCATTTCATTTCCTTTTACTCGTGTGGCTTTAACTTTAAAGTCGCTGAAGCTAAAAGGTTATCTTCCCGTAGTAAAAACCCTCCTATTCTGGTCAAACCTTTTTCAGCGATTAAAGTTGACCTTATTTTCTCTAGGCATGAGCACTCAGCTCAATATTTGAAAAAAACAGGTTGTTTATCTGTAGGGATAAAACCCCAATGGAACGTCGGGTTTCACCCTCATTAGCAAACAAGAAGCCTTGGTCTACACCTTCAATACCAAAAAGTTATCTCAGAGGTTTGTCCTGAAGCTAAAGCAAGCCCACGGCCCTCCGGATCGATACAGGAATTTCGATTCCAGCTGAATCTTCACCCGTTAACCTTGTTTCTGGTTTGAGGGAAATTGTGTCAACTCCACTTCTTTCTCATCCCAAGCAAAACCATGCCGGCTATACCTGCCAAATCTACTAACCCTAAGAAAAACTCCTAGTAAATCTAAATCTGTGGCTAATCCAGGCTTTTAAGATCAGCAATGGCATTACCGATGGGAAACCTGCTAACCCCTCAGCATCTACAACAGCTGCGAACGCTAACGTTAGCATCTTTCCCAACCCAAAAATTGTCCGAAATCCACAAATATTTAAGGCTTCTAATTATGCTACCAGTTTTTTTCGAAATCAATTATTCCTTTTTTCAAATGCACGTTTTCCGCCAATTTTCGCTAACGTCCCTCAAAAATCTCATTTCTATGCCACCCCCTATCTTTCAAACGCCACAATATAGCCTTCCCTTCCAAGGTTTTCAACCAAATATGCCGCTGTATAATAATCTCAGTTCTCTTAACAGTAACATTTCGACAAATTGTAGACCAGAGCAATTTTGTTTCCCACCTTTCGTTTCTTCTTTCCAGTTTTCTTCTCCGCCACCAAATTATCCCTTTTTATAAATACTGATGAGCGTAACCTGCCGCTCAGGAATACGCTCAGCTTAGTTTCACTCAATGCGAGGTCAGTTGTAAATAAGATGGCTGAGCTTAGAACAGTAGCCTTTGAGCTTGATCCAGATGTGCTGTGCATCACTGAATCCTGGGCTCACTCTCTTATTTCTGACTCGACGCTTGCTATAGATAATTTCAATTTGTACCGACAAGACCGCGCTGAAAAACGTGGCGGTGGTTGCCTCCTTTATATTAAGTCATCCTTTGTACATTTCCCTTTTCATCTGAACATTTCGTCTTTTCTGGAAATGTATGCTTTGCTTCAGTCATCCTCCCGCACAATAAAAAGCGGTAATTGGCTGTGTCTATAATCCTCCGTGTTATTCTGGCAATGAAAGCGAGCTCTGTGAACTATTTGAAAAAGTTGCAGACACTCAGTTTGATGTCAAAATAATCGTAGGCGATTTTAATCTGCCAGACATTGACTGGCGGGCCAATTCCTCTCCGCCTAAACATTAGAAATTGGTCGATACTATTAACTTTACAAACATGTCCCAACTGGTCAGATCAGTTACTAGAAATGACAACATTTTAGATTTAATTTTTACAAACGATGTTCACCCTCTCTTTATGAATTTCCATCATGATCTATTTACAAGTGATCACGCAATAATTCACTGTTGTTTTCCAATTCTTCTTCTTACGAAGCCTGAGTTTAAATGCAATAACCTCGACTTTGCTAACATAAACCATGAAACAGTAAATAATTTCGTAAGCACTCTAGATTGGCATAGCATATTCTTAATCAACGATCTAAACTTTTTCCGTGAGCTATTGCAGAGCCTCACAGAAAAAAATCCAGTCTTTTATCCCGTTTAAGATTTTTAATTCACATTCAGCTTCTTCTACTGTTCCGCATTTTCTCCAGAACAGACTTAAAAAAATTACGAAAGCAACTTAAAAGATTCATCTAAAAAGCTCTTTTGTCAGTTCATTTAAGGATTGCACAAATATTTGAATTAGCATCGAGAATAAGGCTCGCGCGAGATAAGCGTAGGGAGTCTCGGGCACTAAGTGATGCCAATTCATCCAAATCTGTTGCTCAAATCTTTCATGTTCGGTCATCGGCTAAGCGTCTGAATGTAACTCCGCCCTTACTCGACTGTAACAAAAAATTTGTTACAGATGATTTGGGCAAAGCAGAATTGTTAAACTCGTTTTTTGCCAACCACTTTACCACTGAAACTAGCCCCACTCCCACAATTCCTCTGCTTTCAAATTCCCTTCTAACAACCATTAATTTCTCGCCTTCATGTATTCAAAAAGAAATAGCTCACCTAAAAAATTCACATTCAGTTGGAACTGATAACATTCCAAACTCACTTATTAAACAGTTAAGGGATTTTCCACCTTTACTAAGCAAATTATACTCAGTATTTCTCGTAAATGGTTTCTTCCCCGATTATTGGAAAAACTTCTATTATAATACCAGTTTTTAAATCTGGTTCCCGCTCGGACATTCATAACTATCGCGGTGTTCATAAAACGCCCTCTCTTGCTAAACTCTTCGAAAAACTAATTGCAAAACAAATCACGGATTTTTGCATAAGCAATAAAATTATCAACTTATCCCAACACGGCTTCTTACCGGACCGTTCTTGTGAAACCTGCCACATGTCTTTTTCTAAATCTACTAACCTCTCTTCGTAATGATCATCTATCTGTAGTAGTTATCTATTTTTGATCTTAGTAAGGCATTCGATAAGGTGCCTCATAAACGACTTCTAGCTAAACTAGAAGCTATAGGATTCCGTAGTCCCCTTACTGACTTTATTAGATCATACCTAAAATGATCGAAAACAAAAAGTTTTAGTAGGGTCCTCGTACTCAAGTCCTACCCCGATTGTCAGTGGTGTCCTTCAAGGTACCGTATTAGGTCCTTTGTTGTTCTTACTGTATATAAATGATATTTCATCGATAGTTAAACATTCTCAATCTTTTTATTTATGCTGATGATCTCAAATGCGTTTATTCTTTCTCTAACTCTACAACCGAACGGTGCCTAGAACAAATTCATTCAGACTTAGACGCTCTTTTCGGCCTGGAGCTCCACATGGCTAATGGAGTTCTCACCTACTAAGTGTCGCTACATGAGTTTTTGGCCTGTAAGGCTGCCGCAACCTGTTACTTTTAAAGGTTGCCATATGGTTTAATGTTCCTCCATCAAGGACTTGGGCTTAGGCTATACCAAGAAATTAGATCTTTCGCCTCATTCCGATAGAATAACGGCCAAAGCAGCTCAGATTTGCGGCTTTATTTCTTATAATTTCTACCTTCCTGAAATTAAATTAAGACTTTATCGTATGTTTGTACTTCCCATTCTTGAATTTTTGCTGTCCTTTCTTCGGTTTGATGAACGAATCTAGCCGTTCAAAAATTGAAAATGTTCAAAGAAATTTCACCAAAAAAACTCCTATATCCGACTCTTTTTAACTACTTCCTACTCAACAAGATGCCAGCTAACGAAGCTAAAATTTCTTTGGGTCAGGAGACTTGAAGCAGGCTTTTGTCTCCTTTTTCGTCTTAATAATAGTTCAACTCTCCCAAAGCTTTTGTCATTACCCCGTTAGTCTTCCTTATAACCTAAGAAATTCTGAACTAATTATACCTCCCCCTGCATCCTCCACGTGTAAACGCTCTCTTCTTTGCTTCTAGGTATAGTTTTCTTTGGAATAACTTGCCAATTGAAATAAGGTCGTTAACTAGTCTATCTGCATTCAAGCGAAGACTGCACATTTATCTTAACACTGATTCTATTAACCTTTTATTTTCCTCATCTTTTCCCAGTAGCTTTCCCCATGACTCGGAGAAAGGACCATCAGGAATTTGAGTAACCCTCTTGAAACTATATTTACGCTACCTGGAGACGCCTATGAACTATAATGTCTCCTTATATCACCCGTCCTCCAAAACGATGACGTCATTCGGACGTACAAATTCGGTGGTCCACAGTCTTAAATGCTGCGGTTTCTTTTGGATACTAACCATCATCAGAATTCAATTCTGGATCCTATGATGCTGAGGACTTAAGTTCATTGACGCATTTTTCGTGAGATTCTGTTTAATACGCCTAAGTGATCAAGAACGAATCACCTCGACGTTTCATTATCTCATTCTGAAATGCTACTGCAGTATTACCCTATTCTACCACCTGACTATTTTTTCCTAAGCAGTTTTTTTCTCCTACCTTCTATTCGAAAATGAAGGCCTATTGAACTCTGCCTCCATTTTCATGGTAGGAGTTTTTTTCACTGCCTATTTTTTCTAGTTCACCATTTATTTTAAAACATTGCTAACTGTTGACATAGCAGGACAATTTATGAATTTGTACATTTTATCTGCACACATTGTCATAACTTTATTTCGTTACTAATGTTTGCTTAGACAGTACCTTCCCGGTGCTAACCAAATATAAATTCTAAATTCTAACGACCTCGTGGAACAACTGCATCGTCAATGTAAGACAGCACTGATGTCTCACTCAGACACAACTGCATGGAGTGACAACTTACCCCTCGTTCTTTTGGGTATTCGATCAGCTGTCAAAGAGGACATTAGATGTACTACGGCAGAACTTGTATACGGTACACCTCTCCGCCTTCCCGGCGAATTTGTGCAGCCTCTCACCGTAGACACTAGCTTGTCGAATGCTTTCATTCAACAATTGAAACAGCGCATGGCTCAATTGCGTCCAACTCCCACTCACCTGACATCCAAACGCGTTTATGTGCAAGACGACCTTAAATCTGCTCCATTCGTCTTCGTCCGGCATGACGCAGTTCGCAAGCCTCTTTGTTCCCCTTATGATGGCCCAAAAAAGGGGCTTCAACGGATGGACAAGTATTACGTCATACAGAAGGCTGAAAAGACTGACACAATCTCCATCGACAAACTCAAGCCAGCTTATCTTGAGTGCGTCCCACCACCTGTTGCTCCATCCAATTACTCCGCACCGTCACCATCCATTCCACCTATGCCAGTCCCTTCCACTAAACCTTCACACTCGACCACCCCACCCACACGTTTTGATACTTCTTCTTCACCACAACGCATTTCCTCTCGTTCTGGTAGACATATCCATTTTCCTGCCAATCTTAAGGACTTTGTCGTATAATGTTTTGCTCTTTTTATTCATCGAGCCTTTTTTTGTACAACAAACGCTCTGGTGGGGGAGTTGTGTAGGTATTTGTACAATTTACATCTTTGTATCTTTCTTGTTCACCTGAATCTTTATGATCCCTTGTTTTAATGTGCTAAATAAAAACACAACAGCCAGCTTCAACCGGCATGTTTTACGTCTTCTGTTTTCGCTGCTGTATGTCACCGCTGCAATCTTGATTGTACTGATCTCTCTCAATTACTTTCAGTCAATTGCAATGATTGATCTTCATTTCTCGATTGCATTCTACTGATCGCCGTCTCAATTGAACTCCTGACTCTGCTCTTCATCCTTGATGTATAGCTTTCTGGATCTAGCTCAGAGTTCATTGCAATCCTCAACAACACTCGCTATCTAGAAGCTGCGTTTTTCGTGAGTCTGCATTCTAACAATCCTCTGACATTTTCGCCGTCCTTTTGTCGTTTGTAGTTTAGACACAATTCTCCACTAAGCGTTAATTTATTTTTTGCACCTCGGTTCTTAGCAGTTTCGACCCTCGTCTACACTACAACACCAGCTCGGTAGCGAAACAGGTGGAATCTCCCTGATCGTCCACAGGTAAATAAATGAATAAATAAATTGTATATTTAAGGCCCAGAGGGCCCCCATCATTGCAAACTTAGTATCGTGGTATAAATAAATACAAAGTAGATAATTACTGCACTATGTGAGCAGCCATACGAACAGCATAAATCAGTAATATGGTAGGCATATCCAATTCAAAACGATTTGCCACTTTTAAACAATAATCAACAATCTTTGTCATATACGGTGAGCTAGAAAAGAACCAATTAAAAAAACTCCTACGGTAAAATCGAAGGTGGAGTTTAGAGAGCCGCCAATTTAAAAAAAACAAGGAGGAAAAATCTGCCTCATTAAAACATTAATAGCGAGATGCAATAGGAAAGTATTGTGATGTTGCTGACAAAGTATGAGGGTTCAGAACGCTCCTTGTCGTGTGAGAGAAAATAAAGCAGTCAGAGCTACTGTTTATAAACACCAGTGGAGGTGAGAGAGGAGGAACTCATCGTAGCCAACAGGGTCGAAACGAAGAGGGGAAATTACAGGTCACGAGATCATCATCGAGATGCGACCTTGCTGACTGCATAGTGCACCAACAAAGAGACGAAACTATTGGATTCTCCCTCTATCATCAACTGAACCTGGATATCATCGTCAGTGTTGCAAATCGGAGGAAAGTGTCAAGGTTGTCAAGAGTTGGCGATGCTCGTTTAAAAGGAGGGGACGAAAAAGTAAATGCAAAGATTGACTCTGCAGAGGATGAAGAAAATATTTTTAGAGACCAATATAATATCAAGGAAGCTGCCTCAAATACCAGGAGGACCCTTTTCAAAAGCCAAAAGTTGCACGTTTGGGAAGGAAACAGACAATGTCCTTAGATTGAAAGGAGTACGTGGCGGTAAAAGCTAAGAAGATAATTATTGCAAATGGACAATATTAACTGATTTTGCAGCCAATTAAAAAATATGTTGTAAAACGCTATTTTTGTTTTTAGATTTGCACAAGTAACTCATGTGTTACCAGCCCCTAACTCAGGAGGATACTTTTCGTATTCCAGAACTTGAATTTTAAAAATTAAATGAAACAATAATGACTCTATGCTTTCGAAGTAAAGTGCTTACGAAATGTTGCCTTAAATCGCGATAATTCATGTGATGATCTAAGTTCTTCTGAAATATTTTTCGAAGGCAAAGCATTTTGTATGCCAAAGAGAGTGGGTATTTTGCGTAGAAGAATGAGGCATTGGAATAACCATGGGGGACCTTCGCATAAAATGAGACCGATCTAGCAGATTTTATGTAAAAACGCGAGAAAAAGCAACTTTGAGTCTTCTAACGCATGGAAACTTAATGTTAGTCAATTGGCATCTCGTAGTACAGAAAACACTGATCTATCAGAGGGATTTTTTTCGAGTAAAACGTAAAATTTTCGATTTCGTCTCGCTCAAGTTTATGTACAGTAGATTGCCTAACTCATGAAATGTCGGGGATAAAATCTGAGTCAGCGGTATGCCACAAACCTTATGGGGTTATTTATGTTCGATGGATTGGATTGATGCGCATTGACGCATGTTCGTGAGATTTCGTTTCATACGCCTAAGTGATCAAGAACGAATCATCTGGACGTTTCATTATCTCATTCTGAAAATGCTACTGCAGTATTACCCTACTCTTCCACGTGACCTTATTTTCCTAAGCAGTTTTTTCTCCTACCTTCTATTCAAAAATGAAGGCCTATTGAACTCTGCCTGCATTTTTAAGTAAAGAGTTTATTCACTGCCTATTTTTTCTAGTTCACCATTAATTTCAAAACATCGCTACCTGTAGACCTAGCAGGACAAGTTCTGTATACATTATTAAGCATTTGTTCATTTTATCTGCACACTGTCATAACTTTATTTCGTTCCGAACGTTTGTTTAGACAGTGCTTTGCCAATGCTTACCAAATATAAATTCTTAATAAATAAATAAATATAGAGCTTTTTGTTAATTAGAAGATCACTTCAGCTCTATTTATTGAAGGGGAAATGGGGCCAAACAGGGCCAAACAGGGCCAACTCGCATGGTTTTTGCTACCCAGTAATTTTTTCCTAGGCTTTTGACAGCTTCAGGTCACAATGTTCTTTTCTATTCGTTCTTCTATAAACGGACATTAAAATAAGACAGAAAATGTGTAAATATCTCTTTTAAATAAACGGAAAATTTATTTTTGAGTACAGCAAAATCAGGTTAATGCAGATATGAGAAATTAAATTGTTTCCAGGAAATCAAGGACAGATTCAGTTCAAAAAAATCATTTTTGAAATTTTTGAATTTTTATACCAAAAAATAAGTAATAAACTTGTGCGACCGTACTTTGTTTAACCACACCGATAATAAAGAGTTTAAACAGACATATACATGAGAAGCCGTGAAATGACATCAGTGTTCTCTTTCACGGTGTACACGAAGATATCCTGCAAATTTCTATTTTCAGATGAATATTAACTAATAAGGAAACTAAAAACGAACAAGTCAGAAGATAGACATTTCTTCGCAAAATTGTAGTACATATTCGGAAATTCGGTTGTGTGTTTGCAATCTTAAAAACGGACTGAAAAGTAAGCAAATACAGCAAGAAACGCACCGATAGAAAGTAATAAGTTAGTTCTTTCCTTTTCAGTAGACATTTGCGACGTCACAAAACCGGTCGAAAGTCCCCATTTTTCCTTGACTTGATCTTCAAACAGGGCTAAGTACGCAGACATTCCACAACGAAAAATCAAACTTAAGTGTTTGTTAAAGAGGTATCTGATTATACGAGTTTTTTAAAGTTGATCTCAGGCATATTAATTGCCGAATTAGGTTGTGGGCGTTTATTCTTCTCGGTAACGAGTTTTCGTGTTTAATTAGCTAACCCGATTTTTCACGTTTTCGGAATTCACTGCCTTACTAAAAAAATAGTAGTTCTAAACAACGTTAAATTAATTTTTAAAACGCAATTTACCTTCATTTTAGGAATGGTTGCTTCTTTACTGCTGTGAACTTTGGGGGACGCTGGATGTGCTGATTTCGCACAACGGGCCTTTTCTAATGAAATCCATGGAGAGATAGTAATATTCGATGACGGGAATAACAAGCATCTGTTATTCGTAATTTTGAGCCGGAGAAAGCCTACATGATATAAACCAATAAATATATGCGCAGTCGTTTTAGAAATTCGATCAGCCTGATTTCTTAAGCCAAGTATATTTCTATAACTTAGGCGCAGGTCCCTCATGGTGGGTAGTTCTAAGAGTGGGTTCTATTGAAAGCTTGTGGAAATAAGCAAATGAAATTCCACTCGGATGGAAAAAACTCCATATCAAAAACACATTACATTGGAATTAATTTATTCAATGAAACCATTTGTTGTGTCCTTTATATAGAAATAAACACTTAAGATCACCCAAAAAATGCAAGTTAGGAATTGCTGACTTCTGTCAGAATACGTTTGACGTAAAGAAGGAAGAGCATTGTGATGCAAAATTTTGTCTGGAATTATTCCACTCATGATCGAGTTAGGCGTCGAGGGGCAATTTCCAACCATGATCTGCCATTAGAGGTGGAGTAAGTAGGGCACAGTGAAGTCAATTAGAGGACGCTAGATTCTGACGGCTGCTTCGTTTACTAAGAGACGTCTGCGTGGAACATCGTTGAACTTTAAACGAAGATGAAAGCAGAGAAAAACAACTGGCCGTTGTTTATTATCAAAAGAAGTGTGAAAGTTTAGCACGGCTAAACGGAAGGTTCCCAAGATCTATGAGGTAAAAGCCATGCTGATTAGAGATAAAAAAATTTACTAAAATTGAGCACCACGATGTTTATCTACTGAAGGAGTTTTTCGCATCCCCGATGATTGCAAATATCTTATAAGTGTCCAGAATTGAATACTGGAAGCGTACTTGAGAGCTTCGAGATTTCTGATTCGAATCCGCTCGAAATATATAGTGAGCATAAATGACTTAGCAACCAGGGAAGCTCTTCTGCCCTCTTCATAATCGATTTTGGAAGAAAATCTATAAACAATGAGTGCGAGGTTTAGTTGAACTACATCTGACGAGATATTGGTCGTATTTGAGAGCTCTATCTTAATGCGGACGAAGGAAGTAATTTATTCAGACTTAGTAGTAAGGCATTTTACAGAGTTGACAGTAAAATATTTTGCTCTGTAAGTGTCATCGATAATGAGGAATGTACTTGCATTTAGCGAAAGGATTATTTCATGAACAAGTTAAGAGGAGGCAGACGACAGAAATTTTGAACGATGGATTTAGCAAGATTCGGGTTACTGAGTACAAATGATTTTCTCGGCAACCTTGAGACCAACTCGAACATATAATTTGAGCTGTCAGGAATTGGAAGATACTTACTAGATTCAAGTTTGCATATAATATCGGGTATGAACTTCAGATGAACAGTTCAACGTTTAGCAGTCTTATATATAACTGAACTGAAAATGACTGGTATTGTATTACATGGATCCGGGAGTTTTTAAATTGTCGTCGTTATTTAGAAGAACAATTGGCTTGAAGAATGAGGATGTAAAATAGTGCTATGTAAAGCAGAAGTACCGCCTGTTCCTAACACATTGACGTTTGGATAGTCAGCAATAAAAAGCAGAAAGGGAGATCTATACGTTTTAAAGAAACGGACTTCTGATATCAGAATACTATGAGATTCAAACCCTTATAAGCGTGTTGATGGTTAACATAGAAAGGATAAGTTGGAAAAACAATAGCAGCCAGTTTGGGAGGGCAGAGAGCTGTAGGCATCAATTAGAGTGAAACCTGAACTGGATTGGAACTTGAAGAAATTGAGGTCATACTTAAAAGATCTTTTAAACGAATTAAAAAAGGACGTTGGTTAGTAGACGACATATCCAGAAAATGGGCATTCGCAGGGATTATAGAATTAGTAAATCGATAGATGGATACCAACTTTTTCGAAAAGACCGAGAAAATAGAAAGAGAGGAGGAGTGGCCGTATATGTTTGGAAAGGAATCTCGGCAGTCGAACGAGCACACTCCATCTTCCTTGAATATGAATTTCTCTGGATAAAGATTAAAAAGGATTGTTCACAGAACCTACAATTCTTGACGATCTACAGACCACTTAACATTCAAAGTGCAGCTGATGCGTCCCTCCTCCATTTGCTCAAGGAAGTAGCAAGTCACCAGGAGGTGCTTATTGCTGGAGATTTCAATGCACCTATAGTAGACTGGGTTAATCTGACAGTTGATGGTGCACCAACTTCCTTCGGCCACAAACTAATAATAATTGTTGTATTTAATGCCGGTTTACAGGCATTGTCAGATGAAATATTCAGTGGGTA